>PISX010025113.1:0-26672 GCA_004024625.1 Mellivora capensis
CTCTATTATTATTCTTGTTATCCTTTATTTTATATACACACACATATTTTCTTTTAAAACTTTAAAAAAAAATTCTCCTTTTATATTCTATAGCTTCCTGATCATCTCTTTTTTGAGATGGGCTACATTTGATTTATATCATTCTTTGAAAGTTTGTATTTTTCAGGTTGTTTCTTTTAACTATTTTGAGATACAAGGTTACAATTTTCATCTCCATGGTGGCCATATTTTTCTGGGATGTCTTTTTTTGTTGGCTGTACTTCATATGACGAATTTTATTTTTTATGTTGTCTTTGCAAAATTAATTCATATTCTTTTCTTTCTTTTTTTAAAAAAGATTTTATTTATTTATTTGACACAGAGAGAGAGAGAGAGAGGGAGATCACAAGTAGGCAGAGAAGCAGGCAAAGAGAGAGGAGAAAGCAGGCTCCATGCTGAGCAGACAGCTTGATGTGGGACTTGATCCCAGGACCCTGAGGTCATGACCTGAACCAAGGGCAGATCCCTCTGAGCCACCCAGGTACCCAGTTCATATTCTTTTCTTGCTACTTATGGTAATTAGTTGGGTACTTTGGGCCTCTAATTAGATATTCCAATGTTGGGGGCAGAACTTCCAGGATTCAGAACTCAGTTGTTCCCCTACTGTCTATTAATGTGAACTCTCACAGTGCAGTCTTACCTATGATATATTCTGGCTCCAAAGCTTCAATTGTTTCATAAAGAACTTCTGCCAAATTTCCCTTCCTTATAAATTTCTGGTTAGGATGAGTCACAAGGGAGATTCTTATGAGATTTAGATGGGAAGAAAGATGACTTTTTGTAGCTGACACAGATTGTCACCAATCTGCTGACTTACCTTGTTGGGACAGAGCAGTGTTTGGGCCTGCAATCGCTCCACCTTTCCCTGAACCTCTCTCTTCAGTGTCTCTGACTCCTGGGACAGATACGTGTGATTAGCTCCATGATCAGAGGACACCAGCACCTGCAGAATATCCTTGTCATCAAGGACAGAGACATTTAGAATGGACATGGATTTAGTCCTCCTGAAGTTCTAGCTTGTATTCTTGGGGTTCCGTCCTGCTTGTTTTCTTCTCATCTTCCTCCTTGCCTTATCAGTTTCAAGCTCCAGCCTTCAACACTGAAACATGACCTCTGAGGGACCACTTAGCCAGCCCTTGCAATTGTATAAGCCAATTTCCTGTGTAAATTCCACCCAAAAATAACTCAACTTGAATGGATTCCCACTGGCCAAATATGAGATAGTTTGCACATAAAAATAATTAAGAGAGTAAAATAATATTCATGGAATAAAATGTTATACATTTACTATTGACCCTTTTGTAATTAATTTTAGGGGCAGAAATAAATAAATGAGTGATAATATTCTCCCTTTAAATTACTTATTAATTCAAAGGGGCATAAGAATTATGCATTAGACAAATCTAGCAGACACTGAATTTAAATAAACAATGAATTTCATTGTTTTAAGTGAATTTCATAAACAATGAAAGATTTTTACCTGATTCAGTAAATATCCTTTGCTCGTTTCCTTATTCTGATGTTCAAATGGAAGATTTTTATCTGATACCATGAATATCCTATTGCTCTCTTACTTATTTTGGTGTTCACATTTTCACAGATTTGGCCAATGGGAGTGCCTTGAAGCTGGATCCTGTGTCCTTTAGTTATGTTTCTTTCATTCTTTGTGTAATTTCTTTGCTGTTTTCCAAGGATCCCTTATTCTTTCCAGTGGAGAATATTTCAACTATGTTCATTGTCACTTGGTTGTATGTATTTCTAGGGCTTTAAAATTTGTTTTATTTAAATTCAGTTTAGTTAACATATATTGTATTATTAGTTTCCAGGGTAGAATTTGTTGATTCACCAGTTACATGTATGCCCAGTGCTCATTACATCAAGTGCTGTCCTTAATGCTAACCACCCAGTTACCCCATACCCCCACCCAGCTCCCCTCCAGCAACCCACAGTTTGTTTCCTGAGTCTAGGGCTTTTCAGAGAACATGGGAAAGAGGTATAGATATATAAATATAAATATGTATGTGTGTGTGTGTGTGTGTGTATTCTTGTGTTTCCAAAGATACCATAATTTTCATTTAATAATAGTTCTTAGTCTTCTGGATTGTTGTTGTATTTCATACTTTGGCTAAATAATAGTAAGATACTACACAAAGATTAAGATAGATATCTGAGTTGATTAATTGCTACTGATAGGTAGTCCTAAATTAGCATAAGGTTTTGTTTTCATATTTTAAGATGATCATAGTTCATAAGAGTACAGCTTATTCAACTATTATTTTCTATAAAAAAAAAACCAGTATCTTTCTTGCACAAATAAGTACTTTATAGTTTACAAATATGATAGAAGTCATAGCCTGCCTAATTCTATTTAGTAAGTTTGATTCTGAAGATGAACAATCGAAATAGACCTTGTGATTAGATAACACTTGGTTGATCATATTTTATACTTCTGAGTAGATTATAAATATACATTAAACAATCAGTAGCCTTCCTAAATAAATAGTGATTTAATGTTTAAAATTACCCGTGGCAATTTCCTTTAAATGTGTGTATTGTACAGATAAGCCATTGCTTTATAAAATTCAGTGACTTAATTCTAAATTACTAATTAAGGCTCATGTGACTATGGGTCTGTTGCTGGTAGACTGATGTACTGGGCTGGGCAGCTTTGATAATTTTAAGTAGGCTTTCCTACACATCTTTGGGTTGGTTGGGGATCAGTGGTCTAGGTTGGGCTGGGCTGAGTTCCGTATGTCTCTCATCATAGGCAGTGACATGTTTAAGGGAGAAGCAAAAACACGTCAAGATTCTTAAGATGTAGGCTCAATATGGACACACAGTCATCTCTTCCTCACTTTATTATCCAAATTAAGTTCATATGGTTGTATGCAAGTAAAAGGGCAGAGAAATATACTTTATCCCTTCATTGAAAGGAATTGCAAAATTATATTGCAAAGACTGTGAATACAAGAAGGAAAGAAGAATGGGGTTAATAATTTCACCTGAGACCTTGCTGACTTTTGGTGGACCATCACCATCATTACCTGAAGTGTTGATTAGAAGTACAGAATTCTAGGTTGTTCATATGTATATTAAAGGTAGGGAATTGTTGATCTAAGAATATAACTACCATACTACTTGACTAATTCTCTCTTTTACTTAGATTTGTTTCTTGAATTCTGCAAATATGCATGGAGCCCAGGGCCTTTGCTGTCACTATTTGCACACCCAAAACACTTTTTATATGTCTGAGTAGCTCACTATGTCTCCTACTTTAAGTCTCTGCTCAGTTGTCACCTTATTAAAAAAAACTTCCTAACTTAAAATAGAAGTATATCTCTAAGATATCACCCTCCTTCTTCCATCATCATTTTTTTCTACCATAACACTTTATTAACAATTGATGTGTTACATATATTTTTTCTTAATTTTAATCTATATTCATTAGAATAAAAGCACCAAGAGAATATGGACTTTTGTGTTTTATTCACTGTTGAATCCCTGGTATCTAGAATAATTCAGGCATTTACTATGTGCTCAAGAAATGTAAGTTTATAAGAATAAAGTTGAAATAAATGTTTATATAGTTAATTTTTTAATTAAAATATTTATTCTAAGTTATAAGCAATTATCAAACTTAACAGTATCTGTGGGTTTTGTTTGGCTACAAGTTGTGGAGACATACTCGCCTTTTCAAAAGTGGCTTAAACAACATATAGTTATTTCTTTATTTCCCATAAAATAAATGTATATTTTATCAGTTCAAGGTTACTGTGGTGGCTCCATAACATCACCATTTATCTGAGGGTCCTAGTTTTCATCTCTACCATTTTTTTATCCTGATTCATATTCTCAGTTTTGTATCCTGTTTTGAAATGACCACTACAGTTCTAACCTTCATGTATGGTCTCCAGGTAGGAAGAAAAAAGAGGAGAAAGAGATACAAGATTATTTTGTGTGCTGGGTCAAGTAATTTTTAAGACACTTGCCTAAAAATCCCTTTCTGTAATTCCCATTAGTGTTAACGACCAGGACTAGTACTTATCATCAAATGGCTATTCTTTACTTCCCTCGGAAATTCCATGTTTTCTTTGGACATTTTGCCACCTCCAAAAGTTACGGTTATATTAATGTAAAAGATGCTCTGCTATTGTATTTTACTGTAGTTTAATAAAAATAAATACATTTACCTTTTGTTAGAAGGGTTTTTTTGTTAAAAAAAGATACATTTGTTTTTTAATGACAAATAATAAAAACTTGACTAAATATAACAGCATTTATAGTCAGAAGAAATGATGAATACCAGTAGACATATATGTTGTTCTTCAAAAGTTCATGTTATAGAATTTGTTTTATAAATTATACAGTTTTTCATTTATTTCAATTGGTTGTTTTTTGGCAAATCTAGAAAAATATTAAACATGCAAAATTTTTGCAAACATTGATACTTGGTAATTTAATTACTAGCAAGTTATAGCTAGTAACTTTAAAGGTCTGTTTTCTGAAATCCTTATTCAACAGAAATTACATGCGACTTTTGCACCTCTTTAATAAAAAATTGACTCTTTCAGCTGAACAGGGTTCTGAATAAGATAATACACTAGCATTTGAGTTACATAACAAAATAAACTTGCCTATGTTGTTAATCCATGTTTGATTCCCTCATTCTTCCAGAATATTTCATGGTGCTCATTTAGAACTATGAAGGTGAGGAAACTGGCTCTCCACAGGTTTCCAAATTTTCATCTTAGCAGAGAGCCTTATCTACCTAAAGTCAGAGGGCTTTAAATCATGTAACTAATGATGTGGTAGTAGCTGCTTCCATGGGAATGTGTTAGTGGCAAAATTAATGCGTAACTTGCTCTAGCCACTTGTCTTTATCTTGCTCAATTTCCACTAGGGGGTATATTGTTGTATTTGTACTCAGTACTTGCACTAGACCACCGTTAACTATTATAACAGAAATATCAGCTCTTTTTCCCTGAAATATTGCATTTTACCCTTATTTTCCTCCCACAAATGAGAATATGAATTAAGCTAGACTCAAATAGAATAAAAATCAGAAGAGAGGATATTTTTTACTTTGCAGTAAAGACTTTCATTTGCTGAACTTTTCGTTTTCAGCAAAGTTCACTGAGGTTTTCTATTGTTCATTAGTAGCTGAAGAGAGTTTGATAATGGTGATGCAAGGATATCTAAAGAATGTAATTTTGAGTTCACATCTTGGGTTAGGGATTTGTGACACCCCCAAACACAAAGTGAAGACACCTATCAGCTCGGCTTCCTCTGCCTCTTTCATTCTTTGTACACTGCTTTTCATTATAGCATTGCCTTACTTTCATTCTTCCAGGTGTCAAATTCCCCATATGGTCTTTGTTTGTCCTGTTTTTATTTTCTGCCCAATGTGTATTTGATTCCTGCAGGAGCTCATGCCCTAATAACTTTTGTAAATTAGAAGAGGTACAGCCGTGATAGAGAGGATGCTTTTATTCTACATATCCTTACATTATTAGTAATTACAAGTGGAATTGAAAAGGTATGAATGGATACTTAGAGCTTCCCAAAAGCCTCTAAACCACACTGTATCCCTTTGTTGTCAGTGGCAAGGACTGAGACTTTGATTTTACTCTAAACCAGCATTTCACAAACTACTTCTAACAAAAAACTTAAAAATTTCCAGCCACTTGAGGATCAGTACATGTGTAAGATATAATAAAAATTTTGCAATAATGTCAAATTGTTATGAGCTGCTAAACACTTAGTCCCACTATCTGTGAATATGTATCCTGGACTGACATCACTCCACAGACAATTTGGCTAGACTGTAACTTTAAACTCTCCTTTTTATTTGTTCTTCACACATTAAATTTTTTTTTATTCTTTTATTTATTTTTTGAGAGAGAGAGCCCGTGAGTGTGGTGGGAAGGGCAGACAGAGTGGGGGAGAGAGAATCTTAAGCAGGCTCCACACCCAGCATCGAACCCAGTGTGAAGCATGATCTCATGACCCTAAGTTTATGACCTGAGCTGAAACCAAGAATCAGATGCTTAACAGACCAAGCCACTTAGGCACCCATGTTCTTCATACATTTTTAAAGGATTATAGTATTTATTAAATGCAAAATGGATGAAATACCTGAATGTGAGACAGGAAACCATTAAAATCCTAGAGGAGAGCACACGTAGAAATCTCTGTGACATCTGCCATAGCAACTTCTTACTAGACACATCTCCGCAGGCAAGGGAAACAAAAGCAAAAATGAACTATTGGGACTTGGTCAAGATAAAAAAAAAAAACAAAACTTCAGCACAGCAAAAGAAACAATCAACAAAATTAAAAGGCAGCCTTTGGAATGGGAAAATTTATTTGCAAATGACATATCTAATAAAGGGTTAGTACCCAAAGTCTATAAAGAACTTAGCAAACTCAACACCCCCAAAAACAAATAATCCAGTTAAGAAATGGCAGAAGACATGAATAGACATTTTTCCAAAGAAGATGTACACAGATGGCTAATAGACATATGAAAAGATGATCAACATCACTCATCATTATGGAAATACAAATCAAAACTACAGTGAGATACCACCTCACACCTGACAGAATGGCTAAAATTAACAACACGGGAAACAACAGGTGTTAGCAAGGATGCAGAGAAAAGGGAATCCTTTTTCAATGGAATCCCCTTTCTGTTGGTGGAAATGTAAACTAGTACAGCCACTCTGGAAAACAGTATGGAAGTTCCTCAAGTTAAAAATAGAACTGCCCTATAATCCAGCAATTGTACTACTGGGTATTTACCCAAAGGATACAAAAAGTACTGATTTGAAGAAATACATGCACCCTGATGTTTATAGCATCATCAACAATAGCCAAACTATGGAAAGAGCCTGAGTGTCCATCAACTGATGAATGGATAAAGAAGAGGTGGCATGCATATATATATTTCTCAGCCATAAAAAATGAAATCTTGTCATTTGCAATAATGTGATTGGAGCTAGAACGTATTATACTAAGTAAAATAAGTCAGAAAGAGAAAGACAAATACCATATGATTTCATTCATAAAATGAATAGAAATTCTGGAGTTGAAAAGTATAATAACTGAAGTGAAAAAATCATTAGATTCAGCAACAAATTAATCAGGCAGGAAAAAAAATCAGTGAATCCTAAGATAAAACAAAGTTATCCAGTTTAAAAGGCAGAAAGAAAAAAGAATTATGAAAAATAAACAAAGCCTAAGAAACCTGTAAGACACCATCACGTGTACCCAGATAAGTATAATGAGGGAACCCAGAGGAAAGATAAGGAATATTTTGAGAAATTATGATAAAACTTTACATACTTGATGGAATACATGAGTCTACATATTTGAGAATTTCAGTGAGTCCCAGGTCAGATAAACTCAGAGACATCACACTGAAACACATTATAATAAAACTGTTGAAAGCCAGAGACAGAATCCTCAAAGCAGCAAGAAAGAAATGACTCATCATATAAAGGGATCCTCTAAAAGATTCAGAGCTGAGTTTTTTGTTAGAAACCATGGAGGCCAGTTCAGGAATTTAGTGACTTCAGTTTACTAGAAATGATAAATTGTTGCATCACAAATTCTAGTTATTGGTGTATTGCCTTTTAAAACTGCAGACTGTAATGTAAAAGAGCAAGGATGTATAAGACTTATGTATGCACTAAAAAATATAAAATATTGTTGAAAGAGTTTTTAAAAGACCTACATGAATAAATTGGAAGGCAATTAGGATGGCAATAATCCCCCACATTATTTATGGATTCAGTGTAACCTCTATCAGAATTTCAAGTACCTTTTTTTTTTTTAAATTTTCAGAAATAAACAAGTTGAGGGTCCCTGGGGGCTCAGTTAGATGAGCTCACACTCTTGGTTTTGGCTGGGTGTGTGGTCTTCAGGGTCATCAGATTGAGTCCTGTGTGGAGCTCTGCACTGAGCGTGGAGTTTTCTTGGGGTTCTGTCTCCCATCCTCTGTTCCTCTCCCTGCTCACCCACATTCTCTCTTTCTCTAAAATAAATAAATAAATAAATAAATAAAATCTTAAAGAAAAAAAAGTCCTAAAATTAATATGGAATTTCAAGAACACTGAATAGCCCAAAAAGTCCTGAAAGAGAGAACCAAAGTTGGAGGCTACACATTTCCCAATTTCAAAACTTACTATAAACCTGCAATAATCAAAACAGTGTGATACTGACATAGTGATAGTCCATAGACTAAAAGAATATAATTGAGAATCCAGAAATAAACCAATAAACCTATGGTCAGTTGACTTTCAACAAGAGTCCCATGATCATTGAACATAGAAGAATTTCTTGAACAAATGGTGCAGGGACAGTTGAATCACGGCAGGCAAAATAATGAAGCTGGACCTTACCTCACCACACACAAAAATTAACTCAAGGTTTATCAAAAACCTTAATTTAGTACCTAACATTCTAAAAATCTTACGAGGAAACTCATAGAGCTAAAGCTTTATGAACTTCAATTTGGCAATGAATTCATAAGTACAATACTAAAAGTGCAAGCTATAAAAGAAAATAGATAAGTTGGACTTCTTTAAAATTAAATACTTGTGCATCAAAGGATAATTATCAATAAAAGGAAGAGATAACCCACAGAATGTGACAAAATATTTGTAGATCTTACATTTGATAAAGATCTACTAGCCAGAACATGAAAAAAATGCTTACAACTCACAAGCTCAACAACAGAAAGCCAAACAATCCAATTGAAAATTAGACAAAGGATTTAAATAGAGATCTCTCCAAATAAGACATTCAGTTGGCTAATACATATGTGGAAAGATGCTTAACATCATTAGTCATTAGGGAAGTGCCAGCTAAAACCACAGAGATTCCTGTCCCCTCGGGTAGCTGCTATAAAAGAAAGGAAAATAACAAGTGCTCACAAGAATGTGGAGAAATTGGAACTCTCATAGATTGCTGGTGAGCTTGTTGCATGATACAACTGCTCTAGAAAAACAGTTTGGCAGTTCCTCAAAAAGTTTAGCTTGGAATTAATATATGAGCCATAATATCATTCTTGGATATATATACCCCAATTGATTCAAAACAGGTTTTTGAACAGATAATTGCACATCATTGTTCATAAAGCATTATTCACAGTAGCCAAAATGTGGAACACCTCAAATGTTCATCTACTAAGAAATATATAAGCAAAATGTGGTATATCCATATAAAGGCATATTATTCAGCAATAGAGGGAATAAAGTACTGCTGCATGCTACATCATGGATGCAACTTAAAACCATCACACTAAGTAAAGTAAGCCACATATTTTATGATTCCATTTATGTGAATTATCCAGAATAGGCAAATCCAGACGAACAGATTTGCAGATCTGTGAATTGCAGATTGATGGTGGCCAATACTGGTGAATGAGAGAATAGAGAGTGGCTGCTTAATGGTGATGGGGTTTCCTTTTTAGGATGATGAAAATGGTCTGGAATGAGGTGGTGGTGATGATTGTCCTACATTGCAAATGTATTGAAGCCATTGAAATGCACACTTTAAAGTGAGCAAGTGGTAAATTATATTTTGGATTATATCTCATTTAAACAACTGATATAATGAATACATATAAAAATAAGCCCATGTCCACAATAAAGTTATATGTGAATATTCAATTTAGTACTGTCATTCATGCCTCAAAGTACTAAAGGCAGTCAGTAATCATGTAGGGAAATACAGAAATCCAGAGAAGAGGTATTGTGACCTAGGAGAATGGATATAGAGGTACTGAGTGAATAAAGAGGTTTGGAAGGGGTAGAATTATATAAGCTGAATTTGGTGATTGGTTAGATATGGGTTCTCCCATGTAGTTTTGACTTGCAGTAGAGTGGATTAGGATGGACTTCAATAAGATAATAAAACAAGCACAAAAAAAACCCTCTGAGGTGAGATCATGATGTCACTTTCAGACATACAGAATTCAGTATTCTATCAAACAATAAATGGAAGCAATAAAGTGGGTGCTGAGACTAGAGGTAGAAGACTAGGATATATAAGCACATTATTGAGAGTTGAATCCAAGGGACTGAAGGAAATTTATCAGGCAATGTGAAAAGAAGGCCCATGTCAACAGAAATCCGAGGACACCAGAAATGTAAAAATAGGCACGAAAAGGGTCTCCTGGGTGGTTCAGTCAGTTAAGCATCTAACTCGATTTTGGCTCAGGTCGTGATCTCAAGGTTGTGAGATTGAACCCCCTAGTTGGGCTCTACACTCTAAGCTTAAACCAAATGGATTTTCAAATTTCATTCCACTCAAAATTTGCATGTGCTTGCACACATTCACACACTTACTTATGTTTTAACTCAAATATCCTGAAGAATAGATGTAGTAGCCAAGTTGAAACAAACTTAGAGAAGCAATACATTCAGTTGTAACCCCCTGCATAATAGTTTTTAAAATGAAGTAATTTTTTAAAAAAATACTTCATTTATTTGGCAGAGAGAGAGAGAGAGAGAGAGGGAGAATGAGTGCAAGTTGGGGGGGGAGACAGAAGGTGAAGCAGACTCCCCACTGAGCAGGGAGCCTGATGCAGAGCTCTATCCTAGGACCCTTGGATCATGACCTGAGCCGAAGGCAGACACTTTAACGGACTAAGCCACCCAGGTGCCCCTAAAATGAAGTAAATTAACACATAACCATTTTAATCCAAGTTTCCAGAAAGTCACTTTTAATGTATAGGGGAGAGAGAGAGAGAGAGAGTGTGTGTGTGTGCGCGCGCGTGCGTGCTCACATGCACACATATACAGCTATTAAGCGGTGAAAGCAGAGTATGAGCCCAGGACTTTGACTTCACAGCCAGTGCTATAATCACTATACAGATTAACAGATGGAGGTTGTTTGAAGAATACTGAGTTACCCTACTAAACAATCAAGGTTAGGGACATATAAAAGTAAGTGCGTCTGGGATCACATATCTGACTAATGAGAATAAGTGGAACTTTCTTTTTGAGTTTGAGTCCCAATAATAAAACAGCTATTGTTAGGTGTCAAGTCAGTAACAGTGTTCGAGCCCGATAGTGGGCTTGCCATTTCCAGAGATAATTCTGAAGAAGTGGAAATTGTGAGTTGATCAAGCACTCTAACTGGTTTCTATCACAGCATAATTTTGCAGGAATGGTCCTCTGCCCAGTGAGGACAAAAGCTGTGGGGGAAACCAAAACTACAGGTTGTCATGCCAGAAGCTTCACCTCTGTGCTTCTTTTTCATGTTTAGTGTGGCAGTTACAAAACAAACTCTCCTCAGGTAGCTTTTGTTGAGAATAAAACATTTGAAATTATTCTAACATGATTTATTATATGGTTCTAAAATTATATGCTTCATGCTTTAGAATTGCTTGAACTGCCACAGATCTATAACAGTGTGCTAAATTCTCTGATAACAATTGTGTTTTTATCAGTTTCTCTTTTTATTTGTAATGATTTTACTTTATACATTTTTCATGAAATGTAATTTGTCAGAAAAATGTTCGTGATTGTTGCCAACTTTTGTGGATTTGTATCTTTTCATCAATATAAAACTACTACTTTTTAAAATCCCATTACCTCTTCTTTGCTTTCTCCTCTATTCTGATACTTATTTTTGTACCACATGAGTTTTCTTTTTAACCTTTGCTTGATATGTCTTTGTCATTTACTTTTAGTCTTTCTCTGAAATTCTGTTTTTGTTCAGATTCTTTTTAATATTATATTACTATGAATTGTTATTCTATACTATGTGGTAACTTGCCTTTAAAATGAAGATTTATTTTTCCATATTTTGACATATATTTTATATTATCTATTTTTTGTGTTTTATGGCATAATTGCAATTTATTTTTAATTCTGTATTTTTTTGCATTTGCATTTTTTTCAATTAATTCCTGCCGTGATTAGACTTCAGAAATACTCTTGTTAATTATTTTCAATTTTATCTTAAAGTTTAAAAAATGCAATTTAAAAATTACACTTAATTACTATAACAATGATAAGAAATTATTTCTTTCAATGCCTTTTTTGTAAATATAGGTTTAGGCATTCTTCCACTCTTTAAATAATTTCACAGTCTTTGTTAATCTATATTGAGGTTGTAAATATAGTACTTAATTCATCAGTTCTGTTTCTTTTTCATTTATTTGCTCTCTTTTCCCTCTTTTCCTTACCTATTTCCTTCTAGCATCCTTCAAATTTTTTCTTTCTTTTTTTTTTCCCAAAGATTTTATTTATTTATTTATTTGACACAAAGAGGGAGATCACAGGTAGGCAGAGGCAGGCAGAGAGAGAGGGGGAAGCAGGCTCCCTGCTGAGCAGAGAGCCCGATGTGTGGTTGCATCCCAGGACCCTGGGATCATGATCTGAGTGGAAGGCAGAGCCATAATCCACTGAACCACCAAGGTGCCCCCCAAATTTTTCTATAAAAGTTAAAAATTTCTATAAAGGTAAAAGTATTTACTTTGGTTAACAGTCTTGAATATTATTTAAATGGATTTTAAGTTTATAAATAAAATAATTAAGTTTGAAAGTTCATCCCCAAATATTTATTATCTCAATTATTTGCCAAATATTAAATTTGACTTTTACTGTTTGGCATAAATCTCTAACAATTTATCTAAAAAGATATTTATTTCTTTAGTTCACTTTGATCTCAAGATGCCTCATTTTCTGCAGCAATTAATTTACCATGTATATTACTTCAAAGTGAGTGTGTTGTACACTTTGGAATTACACATTTTTAAATTTTGTGTGGTTGAATCTTAACATTTTTCTTAAACCTGTTTGATGATTTACTATTTTATAAATATTTAAGATGTTAGAGAAGGCTGAGATGAGTTAGGTTTTGGTTTTATTGTTAACATTGCAGTTTTTTTCATGGATGATTGTACTTTTTTATATTTTAAAATATCAACAGGTTGGGGCACGTAGGTGGCTCAGTTGGTTAAGCATCTGACTCTTGATTTCAGCTGAGGTCATAATCTCTGGGTTGTGTGATTGAGCCCCTCATTGGGCTCTGTGCTCAATGTGGAGTCTGCTCTCCCTCTGTTCCTCCTCCTGCTTGTGCTCTCTCTCTCTCTCAAATGAATAAATAAAATGTTTAAAAACACCTCAGCAGTTCATTCATAGTTATGACTTGATTTTCAATTGCTTTCATAAACATAATACGTAATTTTAGTTTTAAGACCAATTTTTCCTTATGTCAGGATTAAAAAATGTTTTAAATATCAGACATGTCAATGTACTATGTTTTTCAGAAATGTCTTTTTATTTATAAGCTCATTATTTGAATATTTTCCCTATGTTTTTAAAATACTTTTTTACCTTCTTATATCCTCTACATAGGGTTTTCATCTATCAAATATCTTCACAAGTTTTTTAAATATTTAAATTAGGTTTTTCTTCTTGTCCTTCTACATTTAAATACTGTCTTCCTTCTAACTGATGCCATATTCTGAATTTATTGGGACCATGGTAAATATTTTCTAACTATTTATCTGTATATTGTTGTACTCTACATCAAAAGGAATCAGCTCACCTATTGCTCAGGGTTTGAAGTTTAATTTTTTTCATATATATGTTATATTTTCTGAAATATCTTTTGAGAATGAGGTAGGACTTCAGTTATGATATTGGATAAGGATCTAGAAAATTTGACTAATGCTTCTCTGAGAAAAAGCTAAGTATATTTTTAATATTCTAAAAGGCTCTGAATATCAGTTTGTAACCTAATATCAGACAAAAATGTCAGTGAAGGCAAGGAACTACAGAAGAAATCAGAGTCAAAGTAGCTTTAACTGAACATATTTGCAAAGTCTGTGAAACTTGACCATACTTTATGTGATCTCAAGGGATATAGAGGGAAAAACAAAATTAGATGCAATTTGAGATGTAAGGTGATCCAGAAATATATCTGATTTTTCCTACATACATAGTGTATTATACAAAAGAAAATTGCCTTGGTGTTTTGCAGGAGTTGAAAAAGTCCCTCAGGAGGTATACCTCTAAATGGCCCTCCCATCTTGTGTACGTAATTCACATCGGCTGTTGGTCAATAAAACCTCAAGCTTTAAATTTAATTCAGAGTGGTCCTGAGCTAATAGTTTCCTTACATCCTTATTAACCACAAACACAAAGCCTGTCTGGAAAATTGCACCTACATTCTAGAGCACAGAAATTTCCAGAAATTATGCTCTAAGTAAAATGAGAAAGACATAGAAATCACTAATTCTGCAAGGATATGTCACTATAAACACAAAGAAAGCATACTTTATCAATAAATAATTATCAATTCCCAATGTATTAATTCATAAAAATGTCATGTGGATATCATCACAAATTATAAACTAACATGGGTCAGCACATCTGAATAAAGAAAAGTAAACTGAAAATTTCTATGGAGAAAAAAGAACAAAAAATAACAATAGTCTTAACATAATTGAATGTTTAGAAATAGAAAGTAATACATAAACTAAAAATTCAATGGAGAAATGTCTACTTCCAGTGATAGCTGGTACTAGACATGCCTTCTAGAAATTAATAATTAGAAAACTGACCAAAATTATTTCCAGATTTTAAACTTAGAACAGGTCTGACATTCCTAAGAGAAGGAATTAATTGGCATGAATTATCCTTATAATTTTCCTTGAGGAGTTTTTCAGACTAGGGGGTCAGAGATGGTAACACAAGCAAAAAAACAACACTTGGAATACTAATTAAAGGAGATTGAGATTGGAGATCTGGGTGGTAGTGGCCACTGAAATTTGTGGGAAAGAATATCAGACAGGAGGAAGTTACACGGATGAAGAGCTCTGTAATCCAAAGGGTTAGTTCGAGTGTTCGGGTAAACAATAATCTGAAAGTGTACGCAGTGAAATTGCACAAAGCCAGGCCAAAAAAAAAAAAAAAATACATATAGTAGGGAAAACCAGCTATGGGGAGCTGTCCGTAGAAAAGTTCTGGGGCCTAGACAGGGCTAAGAGATTCATGAGTTTCAACTTAGAGTGGAGAGACATAATTGACCACATTATTAATTCAGGAAAAAATCTCAAAAAGTGCTTTAGAGTAGTCACTCTAACAAGGTAAAAAATATGCGTCTGCTGAATCAAATTGATCTGCAAGCCACTGAAATGCCTAATGAAACATATCCTTTGACCTTTAAATGATGACAACAAAATCCAGTCAATAATTTAATATACCCCATGTTCAGTATCAAATCAAAAAGTGCTAGAATACAAAGAAGCAGGACGATATGACTCATAGACAAGAGAAATGTCAAATCATAGGGAAAAAAGATGACAAAATTACTATAAAATAACTTGAAACCGGTTACTGAAAATTTGCTTAGTGATTAATGGTCAGTGAATATACTGAGAAAGGAAATAGAAAATATTCAGAAAATTAAATGGGAATGACAGAGCCAGAAAAACATAATCTGAAATGAAAAACTCATTGTATGGGTTTAACAGAAGATAGAAGATGTCATGAGAAAAGACAAGACATTGCAATATAAATTATCCAAACTAAAACATGGAGAAAAAAGGAGACTGAAAAATAAATTAAAAGAGACTCCGAGACCTGTTGGAATACACCAAGCAATGTGGCATAGGTGTTATTGAATTACAAGAAATGAAGGGTTACAGTAAAAAATATTTGAAGATATAATAGTTAAAATATTTCCAAATTTGAAGAAAGCTTTAACCCCCTGATCTAAGAAGGTCAGTGAGACCCAAATAGAGTGAATATGATAAAATTTTCACCAATATATAATACACATATAATCATAGTGGTGAAAACCAGTCATAAAGAGAAATCTTGAAATCCATTAGAAGAAAAGATGTATTTTTTTGTGAAAGTTGGATTTGTGTAGGACAGCAGAAACTGAAATAATGTTTATGCTTACAAATGAGCACACCTTTCTTTCTGGTAGGCCTTTTTTTTTTTTTTTTCTTTTGGTATTTCTTGTGGTGGTTAATGTTGATCTAATTAAGAGTGGAGCTGGGTTTGAAGTTTGTTGCTGTGATCATCTTCAGTATGCTAGAGGTTCAAGTCTTTCTGGTCATACCTCTTATTTATGGTGAAGGCAAAATTTCCAGGGGGTTGTTCTTAATGTTGGTTCCCTGCTTTGCTTTCATTGGTACTATTCCCCAGAAAACAGCTTTGTGGTTGTATCCCACTATTGTGTTTTATTTGATGCTCATTAGCATGTTGGTGGTGAATGAACTGGGGGCCTTCTTGTTGTTCTAGTAAGTCTCACTCTTGCTCTGTTAGGCCTCACACTGATAAGTACCTTAAGTAGGTACTGTGAACCTGGGTCTTGGGATCCTGGCCTTTACAAGTCTATGTCTTCCTCATGTGGATATATTAGTGGACCTATCATTTTTTTCTACCTCAGGCCTAAGTGTAGATTTGTTTTTTTTACTCTATTCCTTCTCCAGCTCCAGTGGACTTTTCCCTATTGCCTCAAGTGCATAGGTTTCCCTGCCTTTATTCCTGTATATCAGGGTTCTTCCCTTAGTCAAATATGGGAAAGGTGGGTCTTGGTGGAGTTTCAGTACATGTGGGATGCCACCTCCCCAGATGCAGTAATCGCAGGCTACAGTTTTTGTTGCCCTTCCTTGTACATAAAAGGAGTATTGGAGACAGGGAGATGATTCTAGGTAGAGTTTTAGCAGTGCCTGCTCTTTTCTTCCTACAACCAACATACGAGAAGACTTTCTTGATTTTCACATAGCTTCTTTGTGAAAACCTAGTGGCATTCCTGAACTGAAAATGTATGAATCTCCTATATCTACAGGGACTTAACATTCTTATTTTAGCTCATAGTTGGCCTTTTAAGGATCAATTGTTAATTACTAGTTGAATCTTCTTACTGAAATGTATCTATTAGAATCTGTCCCAGATAAGCAAATTCTCACGTCCTGGTTCTTCCTGTAGGTACCTGTCTTTATTCAGGTTTCTGATAAATTATTTATCCTGGATCTCAGCTCTTTGATAAGTTTGATAGAAGTTGTTAATTTGCTGGCTTGTATTAGGGTTCTCCAGAGAAACATAACCAATAGGATGGAGATATATGTACACATGTATATTCATATGTACATACATACATGCATACATACATGAAGAGGCATTTTATAGGAATTGGCTCGTGATATTGCAGAAGCCAAGAAGTTCTATGACTTGCTATCAAAAAGCTGGAGAACCGGGAAATCTGGTGGTATAAATTAGTCCCAGTCTGAAGGCCTGAGGACCAGGAGCACTTATGTTTGTGGGCAGGAGAATTTTAATGTTCCAGCTCAAGCAAAGAGCAAATTCACCATTCTTCTGCCATTTGTTCTACCAGAGCTTCAAAGAATTGGATGATTCCCACCTACATTAGTGAGGGTTATCTTCTTTACTCAATCTATCAATTCAAATGCTAATATCCTCACAGACACACCAATAAATACTGTTTTACCAGCTATCAACTTAGCCCAGTCTAGGTGACTTAAAGTTAACTGCCACAAGTCTATATGATATTTCTTTTATTATAAAAGTGGGAGTGATGCTCTTTATAGCATTCTGTACTCTGAATGGAAACTGGAAGCTGAACTCCATGCAGCATCTTTTAGGTATCCTTCCAGGTATGAGAATTTGTATTAGTTCTTTATTGCTGCATGGAACATTTCTCTCAAATTTAGTGGCTTAAAACAATTAACATTTATTATCTAACAATTTCAGTGAAGCAAGACTCTGAATGTGGCTTAGTTGGGTGCCTCTGTCTTAGGTTTTAGACAAGGTTGCAGTTAAGGTGTCAACTGGGGCTGTGGTCTCATCTGAAAGTTCGGTGAGTTCCTCATGAGGTTGTCTGTAGGATTTGGTTCCTTATGGGTTTCAGATTTATATCCTTCATTTCTCACTGGCAGAGAATGGGTATAAAAATTAAGAGAGGGAAAAAGAGTGGGAGAAAGAGAACACACATGGTAGCAATACTGGTTAGTTTTTTTTTTATTATTCTAATCTCTGAAGTAATATCCTGTTACTTTTATCTATTCTACTAGATGTATCATTAGCTACAGTATATAATCGAGAGGATCAGTTAACACAAGGATATGGGTAACAGGTGCAGAGATAATTGGGGGCTATTTTAGAGACTGCCTGTGACAACAGAAGTGGGGAGATAATAAAGATATGAGCAGATATCAATGAAACAAGACAGAAATAAACAATAGAAAAAATTAATGAATTTGAAAGTTGTTTCATGGAGAAGATTAATTAAATTGATAAATCTGTAACTGGATTTACCAAAAATAAAGAAAGAGACAGAAAATGAAAACAAATAAATGATGTTGAGAACAAAAGTGGAGACATACCTACAAATTTGACTCACATTAAATGGATAATAAGGGAGTAACCTCCAAATTTATGCCAATAAATATTGCAACTTAGGTGAAATAGACAGATTCCTTGAATTAACGAAAATTAGAAAATTGACCAAGAAGGCATAGAAAATTTAAAAAAAAGATACATACACACACACATGTCTGTATAAACTTTGTACTAAGGTTTCCTCTCATTACTGATATTGCTAAATTATTTTTTTTTCTGATTCATTGGCTAAAGGCTTATAACTTGTATTGATCTTCTCAAAGCAGGAGAAGGTTTTTATCCTGCTGATTTTCTTTATTTCTTTGTTCATATTTTACTTCATTTTTGCTTTTATCCCTAATGCATCTTTTTTTTTTTTTGCCTCTGATCAAACATATTCTTCTCTTTTAGTTTCTTAAGATTGTTAGCATCTAGCCCATGCTCCATGCATAAGGTTGTATTGTTGTTGTATCTATTTTCAGTATCCAGTCTTTCTTTTTTCCTTTTTAAGGTGTATCTTTTTATTTTGGAGAGAGGGAGAGAGAGAGAGCATGAGCAGGAGGGGCAGAGGGAGAGGGAGAGAGAATCTCAAGCAGACTCCTCACAGGGCACAGAGCCTGTGGGGCTCCAAGGGGGGGTGTCTCCTCTTGGTGCTTGCCACAGGGCTTGCTGCGAGGGTGGCTCCAGGGATCCCTGTGGGGCTTGCTTTGGGGCTTAATCTCTTGCCCCTGAGACCACAACCTGAGCCCAAACCAAGAGTCAGATGCTTAACTGACTTAGCCACCCAGGTGCCCTTTGAGTACCCAGTCTTAAGGAGCATCCTTACATTGGGACATCCTGTTATATTAGGAAAGGGGAAGAGCAAGAGAGCTGTTGGAAATATAAAATGGCCTGCTTTATTTTTATTCACATTTCAGTGCCTGACGTAAATTGTATGGCCAAACTCTGCATTGATGGGATAGGAAAAAATATGCCTCCCATTGGAAGCGCTCTAAGTCATATGGCTATGAATAAATAATCCCCTAAAAGAAACAGGAAATACATTCTCCGTAGAACTAAAGCCTCTATTAGTGCCATCGTGGTATTAAAACTGCTTTTAGCATTTAAGAAGACACTTTAAGACATTAATAGAGGTATTTGAGGTATTTGTTCTGTTTTCTGTTTCTGTTTTTCTGTTTTCCTAAGTTTTCTGCACACTTTGTCACTGTCAACTGTTAGCCTGTCTTTGAAACTTCCTGTTTTCTTGTCTTCTCTGATTTTGCATTCTTCACTGTAATAATGTTTGTGCAGTGTGTCCATAATGTCTCAACAGCTTTAGCTGTTTTTTCTCTTCTGGTTATGCTCTTCTTCCCACATTCCAAACACAGGTGTTTTATTTAAGTTTTTCCTTTTTTTATATTTTAAAAAAACATTTTAAAGAATTGTTTCTACGTATAAAAATAATACATGACTTACACAAATGATGCAGAGTTTTTGAAAATTAGAGAAATACACAGACATGAACATCTACAAAACACAAACTAAAATTCTATTTTCTAATTCTCTGTACACAGTTAAGTTTAGGTTATTTACAAGTTTATGATTTATTTTAATGTATGTGGACCCTTTAATAAAAAAATCTATATTATATATAGCTTGCTTTTTATATATCAATATAATTATTTTTATGTACATAAAATATTTCTCAATTATGATTTTGCATATTTATATTATTCAATTTTGATAGGTTTTTCATAATTATTTACCAACTTACATTTGTGCATTTAGATAGTTTCCTGGTTGGATTTTGTTATAAATGACACTGCACCACACTTTTTTTTTCACACTTTTTTTACATGTCCTTGATCATATACATATTTGTACTATCCCTGTACATACAAGTATTCTCATTAATTTTAGGGCACACTTTAAAATTTGACATACTTTTGAGACATTTAGTATATGTAACCAGTTCCCATAAGAAGAGGGTGTCAACTACTATATGATGATTTTTATGTCTTTGGTTTTTTTATATTAAATTTAAAAAATTTTTAGAAGTCTAGAATACAAATTTAATATCTCATTTTAATATATTTACTAAATATGTTATTTATAGTGTATACTTTATAATAAATGATAACAAACTTTTTTCCATATATAATTGTCCATTTGTATTTTTAAATTATTTTTCTATTTATTTTTCAAAATTCCATTATCCACTGGGCAGTTTTTGTTTTTCTTAGGTGCAAATAGGTGCAAAAACTTATGGGTATAAAAATTGTTTTCTTTTTAGTTCAGTTTTTGAATTATAAAAGTGACAAATTCATTAGAAGTATTCTAATAATATTAAAGTGTTTCAAGTAATATCAGTAGTCTGGATTTCATGGAAAGTATGATAGAATAAACCTGAATCTAAGGGACTTCCACCCTTAATGAAATGTAAAGGAAAATGGTTGGAAAAATGCCCTAATGGAATATAGAAATGATTGGAAAATGTTTCTAACAACTACAAAAAATTTTTAAAAATTTCCAAAGAACTTTAATTTCATGTCATAAGTTTGAAAACAGGCAATCAATCTGAGACCATATCAGGACTAGAAATCCCAGCTTTTTGTATTCCTTCCCAAAATTTCCTAGGGAAATGAGTCATATTAACAGAATCATGAGAATTATCCTTAACGTTAATGGGTAGGAAGGCAAACAGAAGTCAAGGAAAACATTTCAAAAACAAAAACAAACTAAATGCCTTTCGAAAAATCTAAAGAGAGATGGAAAAGGCCAATAAAGTTTGTCAAATTATAGGAAACTGAACTAAATTTGTGAAAAGAGCCAAAGCCAATTGGTATAGGAAATACTTTCTCTGGATAGAGTATATTCTAGTATAAATTTTTAAATAAAAATCTCAGAGAGAAAACAAAGCCTATATATCCAGAGGAAACATAGTTTATCAGCAACTGTGTTTCCTTATGTTTTCATACTCCTAAGGCAATGCAAAAAGGTGCTAAGACTCAAGACCATGATAGTTGATATAAAAATGGGCAGGTGTACGTGTAATTGAATTAGAAAGTGAAGAAAGAAAATGAGGCAGAAAAAGTATTTGAAGGAATAATGGCCCCCAAATTCCCAAATTTAATGAAAAACAGAAATTTTCAGTTTACAGGGATACCAAATGAACATGAAGTATAAACACCGGGAAGGCCATCATAAGACAAAATTCAGTAAACAGAGGATCAAACCATACACAGGGAGAAAACTGTTGTAAATCATATATCTAATAAAGCACATCCATCCAAAACATATAATGAACTCCTGTGACTCAATAATAAGACAAAATATTTGAATAGACACCTCACAAAGAAGGCATAAGACAAGTAAGCACACAAAAAGATGTTTGATATCTTTAATTATCAGAACAATGCAAATAAAACAACAGTGAATTTTCTGCTAAGAATGCAGAAAGCTGTAATGAGTGTTTCTCCAACACTTCTAAAATCATCAAAAGAGCTACATAAACAAAATTACAGCTTTCCTTGAACTTAATAAAAAAGCTGAGTGTTTAGCAAAATTAATAACCTGAAATCACAGGAAACAGAGGAGGCAGTGATAAGGGATGTAAGCATTTGCTTACCTAGGACAGATGTTAGATACTGTACAAGTTGGTAAAAAAATAGAACATCCTTTCCCCCTTACCACATAATGGCCCCATCCTAACTACAAAGTTATATGTGTGGATTTTGAGGTCTGTTTGTTCCATAGGAGTGCCCATAACAATTACAAAAGCCACACCCTGATTTTTACCTGTGTTAATACAATCTTCTCACACTAAAGGCTTAGCAAAAGAAAAATTCTGCCAATTTCCAGGGGTGAATGCTATTATTTCAGTCTCTCTTCTTTCCTAAACAAGATACCTGGCTTTCAACAATAAGAACGACAAAAGCAACAAGAAACACACAATTACATGACAGAAAAAGAAGCAAAATAACAAACAACAAAACATAAAGAGACAAAATAATCAATAGAATCAGACTCAGGTATAGTCTCTATATTCATGATTTTCTTTAAAACATGTTTTATTTAATACATTACAGTCCTTATTTGCTAATTCCATGACTTTTTAAATTTCATGATCTTTTTCTCTCTACTGATTCTCTTTCTAATTACTGATTAAACGTTTCGTGCTTCTTTGCATGTCTGGTAATTTGACATCTGGATAGTATGAGTTTCACATTATTAAATGCTGGATTTTGTTTTCCTTCTTCAAAGAATGTTTACCTTTTTTTTCCCCCTTGCTTTCAGGTTGTTGTTATTGAGTATCCTGATCCTTTTCTTTTACTATGTTTTGTTGGGCAGGAGGTCTAGTTATAATTAGTCATACTATGATGGTGTGTTTCTTTTGGGGTTTCTGTGCTGTCCAAGTTGTCCCAAATTATTCTACACTGTTGTTGAAAGAAACTGAAAATGCTTGAGCTCTGAATGAGCTCTTCTAATTGTTCATCAGTTGTATTTTGCTCAGCTGCATGGAGTTTCACTTTGTGTATGCTCTGCTTACTACTTATTAACTGATTTGGAGGAAACCCTATGTAAATTTCTGCAGTTCTTATTCTGTATAATGACCACCACCGTTTCTCCTGTACTCTGCCATGCAAATTGCATATACCTAATTTCCCCGAGCGCCTGTCTCAATTATCACAACTCAGTAAGACTGCCATGCTCTGCCAGGGTTCTCCTCTTCACCACAGTCCAGGATGCTTCTTCAGGCCTAAAGTGGATGAAATTATAGGGCTTACCTCATTTGTTTGTCTTTTCTCAAAGAACACAGTTTTCTGTTGCCTGTTATCTTTTATTTGAAGATAACTGTTACAGGGGTGCCTGGGTGGCTCAGTCAGTTAAGTGTCTGCCTTCTGTTCAGGTCATTATCTCAGGATCTTGGAATTGAGCCCTGCATCTGGCTCCCTGCTTGGCAGGGAGTCTGCTTTTCCCTCTCCCTTTGTGACTCCCCTGCTTCTCT
This sequence comes from Mellivora capensis, assembly GCA_004024625.1. Taxonomy (NCBI): domain Eukaryota; kingdom Metazoa; phylum Chordata; class Mammalia; order Carnivora; family Mustelidae; genus Mellivora; species Mellivora capensis. The sequence goes on from PISX010025113.1 coordinate 23,401, forward strand.
CTCTCGCTCTCTCAAAATAAATAAAATCTTTAAAAAATGACTATTACATATATATTTCCCTACGTTCTAGTTTATTATTTTGTACTTCATCTATGATAACAGAATGGCATTGTGTTGATTATCATTTGCCTGATTCTTATGCAATAATGGGTACAATTTTTTAAGCTAATAGTTTATTCCCCTGCCTCCTAAGTTTTGATGAGTCTCTATTTCCTCATCTAATGTTACGTATTTAGAGTTAGCTACTGTGAAATACTATTTGTTGTAAATGTAGATTGTTTGCTTACATTGAGATAGGAGAAATTCGTATTTTTTAATCCTGTGTATACCACATATTATCAAAATTGCACAAAGATTTCTGCTTCTTTAGGACATCCCCCTGTTTTCTAGCATCATTACATGTATAGAAGCTCATTTTTATATCTTACTTGCAAAGAGAATTTTGGAAGTAATTTAGATACCTAGACTCATAAATACCCATGAAATATAAACATCAAGTAATAAAATTAGCACCAAATCTGTAACAATCTAAATCTGTATTTAGTACTTAGAATTTATGATATTTATTAGATAAAAAAATCATGGGCAGCATAGCACTTTATAGAGGAAAGTATAGTTTCAATAGCAATTAAAGAGATGCAAATTACAACAACTTTTAGGTACAATTATATTCCTATTACACTGGCAAAACAAATGAAACTAAATACCATATATTGATTTTTTTTAGTTGATTCCATTTATATGTTTCTTATGATACAAAAATTTTGTATGCTCTTCTTTCTAGACTTATATTTCACAATAAAAAAAATGAAACAACAGAACAATTTGCATACTTTAAAACTACATTTTCCCTGTAGGAATATTCTCCCTGAAAAGTATTCTTCAAGAAGGAATTTTAAAGTAAATTAGGCAAAGCATTTGTGGTCTCAGTATCAGTTTTTAAAAAAGTTGTAAATGAATCAATATCCAACAAAAATATTATTTCTATGCAAAGTATACAAAATTAACATAATGGAATGCTATGTATATTTAAAATGTTAATGCTGTACCCCATCTCAAAATATGGAAATGTTTACAGGAAATTCTAATTAGTACAAAGCACAAGTATTATGGACCCAATGATGTTAAATCATTTATATATCCATATAAATATTAAAATGCTTGCATTATATCTTGAAGATAAATAATCCATGGTCAGTATTCAAAAGGTTAATCAGTTTACACAGTTTCCTAATGTTAATGCTGGATAATATTTTCTACTATATATATATATAGTTTTATATATATATATATATATAGTTTTCTACTATATATATATAGTCTACTATATATATATATATTAATATAAGAAACTTGTATGCAAAAACTTAAGCCTTTTAAAAACAAATTTTGTTCAAATTTTCTCACATTTATTTTAAGCAAAATGGTATGAATATTTAAACAGTTGTCTGTTATTTTGAAATACTACAAAATATATTTTAAATTACATAAAATTTCGTGTAAAGAGACAGAAGCAGGATATACATTTTAAGAATTAACCACACTGAACTGCTGTGTAAGTGAATCACTGTGGTGTCTCACAGACAATAGACTTTCTCTTGCAATTACCATCGTTTTCCCCAGTTTCTGATTATTTTCAAAACAATAACCATTTGGGCAGTGGTTAATTGTTTCTCTTCAAACATTTGACACATTCTTCGTTGCTTTTAGTAGATGTGAGTCTTTTACTAAACCACAATTATAATTAAGACTGATGAAATCATTAGGCTTGTTGTAAACATTCAGTTTATCCAAATAGAGTTTGGCAACATTTTAAAGGTCTTCTGTCAGGTTCATTCAATGTTTAATTATTTGTTGTTGATGTTTAATTCCAGCATGATTGTTGTCATTTGTCATTATACTCTCTTGGAGTAAGTCAACTAATTGTATTTATAATATTTCTGACCTACCTACATTTAAAGTAACCTCAAATATTACTTTTAAGAAGTGTTAATTCCACTTTTCTATTATTAATATAGTGGATGCCAAGAAATGTTATTCTATTTACTTACTGGGTAAGTAAATAGATATTTAGCATTTGTTATAGACCAAGTCCAGGTGAGACAAAATTAAAATAAAACATCATCCCTCACCTAAAAGCTCTCAAAATAACCTAGCACTCTGATTGTGTCATATGGACAAAGTGCTATGAGAAACTTTGAGAACTCTACATAAATTCTAATCAGGTTAAGGGTTTCTGAGAATTGTTTCTCTAACTCTTTATAGTATATGTTGTGAAAATAGAGTAGATTTTTTTTTACACAATTAAATTTTGTGTTTCCAAGGTCCATTTGTCCTTTGTCTGATACTTCTTCCTTGGGAATCTTTAAGGATGCTGTGAAAGATAATGCAAACTTGCTAGGAAAAGTTTCTTTATTAAAAAGTATGCAGTAAGTAAATTGGCAGGTTTTTTTCATGATAATTATATTAATTCATTTAATTTTTAAAATTATGTTAGTCAACATACAATATATCATTAGTTTCTGATGTAGTGTTCCATAGTTCATTGTTTGAGTATAACACCCAGGGCTCCATTCAATCCATGCCCTCCTTAATACCCACATCCCTCCACCCTTCTCCCCTCTAAAACCCTCAGTTTGTTTCCCAGAGTCCATAATCTCTCATGGTTCCTCTCCTGCTTTGATTTCTCCCTCCTTCATTTTTCCCTTCCTTCTCCTAAGGTCCTCCATGCTATTCCTTATGTTCCACAAATAAGTGAAACAGTATGATAATTGTCTTTCTCTGCTTGATATATTTAACTTAACGTAATCTCCTCCAGTTGTATCCATGTTGATACAAATGTTGGTTGGATATTCATCCTTTCTGGTGGCTGAGTAATATTCCATTGTATATATGGACCACATCTTTTTTTTTTTAATTTTTTTTATTTTTTATAAACATATAAAGTATTTTTATCCCCAGGGGTACATGTCTGTGAATCGACAGGTTTACACACTTCACAGCACTCACCATAGCACATAACCTCCCCAATGTCCATTACCCCACTCCCCTTTCCCAGCTCCCCTCCTCCCATCACCCCTCAGTTTGTTTTGTGAGATTAAGAGTCACTTATGGTTTGTCTCCCTCCCGATCCCATCTTGTTTCTTTTCTTCTTTTCCTACCCCCCAACCCCCCATGTTGCATCTCCACTTCCTCATATCAGGGAGATCATATGATAGTTGTCTTTCTCCGATTGACTTATTTCACTAAGCATGATACCCTCTAGTTCCATC
>PISX010025114.1:0-21347 GCA_004024625.1 Mellivora capensis
GAGAAGATTTGAGATAGTTAATTAGCAATATTTGGCAACATCCTTTGCCTCCCTTACAAAATGAGAAAGAGTCCCAGATGGTAAGAGCTGCTCCTCTTAGAGCTGTCCTGTACGAGGTATGTTTAAGTGGCCCACACAAGTCTTGGGGTATAGCCAGAGCTTATCTGGTCACAGATCCAGAGACAACTTGGAGTATACTGGTTGACCTGGGAAATGGGTAAGAGACTGTGAATTTGAAAGCTGATGGCAAAAATGTCTTCTGGATTATATCCGAGAAGTGTCAGTGTGGCTCCCGTGGCCATCAGAAAATCAACCCAACTTTTGTAGCAACATGGACGGGACTGGAAGAGATGATGCTGAGTGAAATAAGTCAAGCAGAGAGAGTCAATTATCATATGGTTTCACTTATTTGCGGAGCATAAGAAATAACACGGAGGACATGGGGAGATGGGGAGAAGGGAGTTGAGGAAAATTGGGGGGGATATGAACCATGAGAGACTATGGACTCTGAAAAACAACCTGAGGGTTTTGAAGGGGCAGGGGGTGGGAGGTTGGGGGAGCCAGGTGGTGGGTATTATGGAGGGCATGCATTGCATGGAGCACTGGGTGTGGTGTAAAACTATGAATTCTGTTACGCTGAAAAGAAATGAAATAAAAAAACGAAAGAAAAAGAAAATCAACTTACTCTTGTTTGAATGACCAATGTCAACGCATTCTGAAATTTAAATAAACCATGTGTTTAGTCCTTTGCTTTTTTAGTATTAGTCATTTTGAAAATTTAAAACAACCAGAGAAACTGAACTTAGTGAATGTATATTGTTTCTATAAGTGACATATTCTAAACTCCAAGGCCTGGGTCAGGACAATGTTGGAGACAGGGCTATGAAATCACAGTGTTCATCCCATCTTTATTGAAAATGTTGATGTGCTATTCATCATAATTTTTTTGCATTAATTTTGACTTTTAATATGCTGCATTAAATATGATTTATCTTGATCACTGAGTTTTATGGTTGCCCCTTAAATTTGGTGGTCAAGGTGAATGCCTCACTTGTCTGACCCTAGTCCTGCCCTGCTAGACTTCCCCTTCCTTGCCCCCCAGTAACTTTGCATTTGTTTTTCCTAAAAAGGACAAAAAATAGAAGCCATCATTAACTTATCTGGTGACAGAAAATAGGAATAGGAACACATGTCAGAAAGTCAATGTAAACACAAGATCTTAGGGGATGATCCTTGACATCCAGAGGTGGAGACAGCCCCCACCCCTCTGCTCACTCGGGTTGACCAGGACCCCATCCCCACACCCAGGGGCCCTGTCCCACCTCCCCTCCATTACTCAGCTCCCACTTTCTGAAGTTCCCTCACCCCCTCCATTCCTAGCTCTTTATCATTCCTTGCTAATGGTTCCCTTTGTGCCACATTCTTCCATATCCCCAAGGCAGAGCCAGAGCCCATAGAGGTGATTAAATGTCCTGGAGCACAGAGAAGGGCTCTTTTTGGGCAGATCTCCAGACTTTAGAGGACCTATCCCTCCCTGCACTAATTGGAGTGTTTCAATGCTAATTGCTGGAGGCAAAGGCCAGCTTGAGAGATGCAATTTATTGCCTTTACCTCACCTGTTCTGTTCTCCTCCAATGTTGACCTTGATCCCCTTGCCCTTGCCAGCTCTTTCCTCAAGAGTGTTTTCCTCTTCCTCCCCCTCAACCCCCACCAGACTATCTCTGTCCAGAGGCCAGAGGGAACTTTCTAAAGGGAAAAACTGAAAAATCATTGGTCTGTTTTTATACTCTTTAGATACAGTACAAACTCTAGTGTGGTTGGATCACTGCTTCATCTCCAATTCTATTCCCCAGCCCTCCCCTGCTCTCCAGCCCCACTACACCTTCAGCTGTTCTGTAATAAAACCAGCATGCTTGGATCTCGGGAAATTTGCACAAGTTGTTGCTTCTTCCTGAAACACCCTTCCCCTACTCTTACACATCCTTAAATCTGACCTTAAATGCCACTTCCTCAGGAAACCTTTTCTTGATTTCCCCGTACCAGGTTACCACCCCTATTATAAGCAACTCCTATCACAGCAACTTCTTTCTTTTTCCTCATAGCATTTATCACATTTTATCATATATATTCACTAGGCTGATTATTTGTTTAATGTCTATGTCTTTCTCTATCAAGTATAAGCACTGAAATCAGGGGTCATGTCTGATCAGTGTAACATTGTATCCCTAGTGACATCTAAAAAGTGCCTGGCACACAGCAGGTGTTCAATAAATGTTGAATAAATACAACAAGGTTTGTCATCATTGGCGCTATTGACATTTGGGGATGGCTCATTCTTTGTGGCAGGTTTTGTTCTTGTAGGATTTTGAACAACATCCCTGGCCTTCACCCACTAGATATTGTAGAACATCTCACCCTCCTTCAGCTATAATAACCAAAAATTCTCCAGAAACTTGCAAGTGTCCTCTGAGGAGCACTGGTGAAAATCATGCCCCTTTTGGTGGCCTTTAGTGCTTGGTCTATACCTTTGTCTCTTTTTCTCTGTGTGTCATTCCATCAAGCACTTAGAAACTCTTCAAAGACAGGGAAGAGCAATGGACCCACCTCTGTACTCTCCAAACTAGCACAGGATTTGAGACACAGAAGGCTTAGAACAGATCTTAAAAAGCTGGCATTAATTGAGTGCAATTGTATGCCAGTCATTGTCAATTACCCTACACAGATGATGTTATTTAATTCTCAGAACTATCCTAAGGGATGACTACATTATTATTAAATCCATTTTAATGACAGGAAACTGAGGCCAAGAGATAGGATGTAATTTAACCAATGCCACTTTGCTTCATCCCTTACCCACTGCACAATCCTGTCTGCAATTCAGAGCATCTTTTTATCTCTCAAGAGAGCTGGGTTTCACCTATCTATAGTGCCATTAGCTGTTGCCATGGTGATGAGTCATGGGGATCACTCATGGAGGCTAGGAGCCATAGAGAGGAGGATATTCCCAGAGAAGAGGGTTCTGGGAGAAGAGGGTTAGGTCAGGAAGCTTAGTTGGAGCCCCACTTCTCCCAATGGTGCCCCTCCTGGACCCCAGTCCTCTCCACTGAAGGTCAGCTCCTTCTGCAGCCCTGATAACCAAGATGGATATATCAAAGTTGAAGACTCCAATTGGTCACTGCCTCAACTCACACCTCTCTCTGATCCCAAGCTCATCAAAGAAAACTTCAAATTATAAAGTCATCCTAACTACTGTGGATATCCTTGTGCCAGGCACCATGCTAAGCCCTTCACAAGCACTGTCTTACTTTAGTCTTAAAACTGTCTTAGAAGGTAGGTGTTATGCATTCTTCCAGGGTAGGCTGAGAGGGGAAGTGAGCTGCCCAAGCACAAACAGCCAAGTATGAGAGCCAGTTTCCCCACCCTACTGAAACAGTGTTAATAAACTTGAAATTTTTTTGTCCTTCTGCTCGGATAGACAATAATTGTACCTCACATCTACCTTCATTTGCCATCATTCTTCTAAACTGATTTATTCAACAAATATTTGAGAATTTAGCATATACTATGTAGGCATAGCAAAATGGGCCAAGAGTCCCTGACTACCTCAAAAAACATTCTGGTGGGTGGAGACAGACAACATCCAATAAGCAGATAAATGCCAGGTAGTAATAAGCACTTGTCAGGAAATAACCATATCGACCGACATAGGATATGGCTGAGGTGTTTCTAATTTCTGTGGTAGGGTTAGAGAAGGGCTCTATAATTTTTGAACAGACATGTTTTTGGGAAATTGAGATTGAGTTGCTGTTTTTTGAGATAAGAAAGACTGTGGAAGAATTGTGTGTGTGAGAGAGAGAGACACAGAGACAGAGACAGAGACAGAGACAGAGACAAAGACAGAGAAAGAATGATAACAGCAATGAGAACTTCCAAGAGTTAGGGTTTGGACACATTGTTTGAGATGCCTACTAGATATCCATGTGGAAATACTGCATAGGTGGTTGGATAAGGATGAAGATAAGAATTTGGGGGTCACCTGTGTGCAGAGTATACATAAAGCCCTGATACTGATAGGACCCCCAGGAAGGAAGAACACTGATGAAGTCCAAGGATCAGATGGTTTTAATGGCCACTTTGTGTTCCAAGTATGAATAAACCAGTATTTGTTTAACAATGTTTCACTAATGAGTATATCTAATATGTTTTACAATCAATAATGTCACTGCTCTGAATATACTTTTTTTGCACAGATATGGAACATATCTGTAAGAGGCCAATCTAATTTGGTAGGAAGATGAGAAGCCAGTTCAAACCCAGGTCAGTCTGACCTCAAACACAGCTCCCCGCCACACTGTCTGCCACTGCTTTGGAGGACAATGAGGTTTCTCACAGTAGATATTATAAGCCAGCCTTCTGGTTTGTTCAGTATTATAGGGAATACATTGGTCCACCCAAGAAATATTTATTAATTAACCAATTATATCTTCCAAGTATCATGTTGGTGTTATGTGATGGTGAGCAAGATGGACAGACTTCCTGACCTCAGAAAGCTAATAGCCTAAGAGATCCCAATGAGTTAGCAAAAGACACTGGGGTCTGACTCGTGCATGGTGGGTACCCAGCCACCTTCCAAGTTCTCTTTCCATTTAGATACCAGTAGGATCAGAGGCCAACTGGCCTTTAATGAAAACAATGAAAGAGGCTACTTTGTATTTTTGTCCAGATTGGCTACTCTACTGGGAAAGTGGAGCATCTTAACTCAGTGTGAAAGGAATTCACTGCAAGACCAAACTTACTATAAAATAATGAGGTAGTCCTGAATCTGGAGAAACAGCCCATCAGTCTCCCAAAGATTCTTGCTTCAGTGCATGGTGGGTTGTAATTGTCTACCTGTGTGGTTTAAAAGGCTCTCAGGATGGGCACCTGGGTGGCTCAGCAGGCTGAACATCTGACCTGGTTTCCACTCAGGTCATGATCTCAGGTCATGGGATCAAACCCCACATTGGACTCAGTGCTGAGCCTGGAGCCCACATATGATCCTCCCTCCCCCTCTCCCTCCACTTCCTCATTTGCACTCTATTTCTATATTTAAAAAACTAAAAAATAGAAAAATAAATAAAAGACTCTCAGAGTTCTGGAGTGTTTGGTTTGAGGATAGACTAGTCCTCCATGGGGACAGGCAACCCACAAAACCCACTGTAGGAAGATGCTGTATGAAGTGCTTGGTGGCCAGGACAGGGATTCACAAAAGACCTACAACCGAAGCTTGGCCCTACTAAGTTGCATGATGTTGTATGAGTCATCCAAACATTTTAACCCTGAGTTTCCCCTCTGTCAAATGGAATGGATGTGAATTTATGTGCCGTGATCCTTCATTGTGAGGCTATAATGAGATAATGTACATGAGGGGTAACAGGAAATATGCAGTGCAGTGTACATTCTGCAAAGGAGGACAGTCTGGGTTTCCCACTTTTGACTGAAGTTGTTTCCTACATCCTCCCACTTCATGATAACATGGGATACTTTTATTGCTCAAGTTGTAAAGAAAAACTGAATTCAACTTTAGGACAAATGACGAATAGTTTACTATTCAATTTAAATATGAATAAACGTATTTTTATTAGCTTTGGCCAATTTGAAATGTATTGCTTGTGCATTTTTGTGCATTTTAATTACATGTATTGTTGTGTACAACAGTAGCACCATAAGCTAGTGTCCATTAAGTATTATGATAAATTGCTATTTTAAAATAATTCATAAATTCAGGGGTGCCTGGGTGGCTCCGTGGGTTAAGCTGCTGCCTTCAGCTCAGGTCATGATCTCAGGGTCCTGGGATGGAGCCCCTGTCAGGCTCTGTGCTCAGCAGGGAGCCTGCTTCCCCCTCTCTCTCTGCCTGACTCTCTGCCTACTTGTGATCTCTCTCTCTCTGTCGAATAAATAAATAAAATATTTTTTTAAAATTCATGAATTCATACACAGAAGCAATTTAAGGAAACCTTTCTTTAAACATTTTATTTATAAGTAATCTCCATACCCAACATAGGGCAGGAACTCACAACCTCAAAATCAAACCAAGAGTCAATCAAATCAAGAGTCACATGCTTTACCAACTGAGCCAGCCAGGTACCTCAAGGAAACCTTTTTTTATTGAGATATAATTGATACATAACATTGTGTAAGTTTAAGGTATAGTATGTGTTGATTTGATACATTTTTATATTGCAATATGATGACTACTGTATCATTAGCTCTATCATGTCACATAATTATCATGTCACATAATTATCATTTCATTTTTGTGGTGGGAACAACTACGATCAAGTCTCTTAGCAACTTTTAAGTTACCAATATAGTATTGTTGTCCATCATCACTATGCTCTGGGTAAGACCTCCAAGACTTATTTATCTACTGATTGCAAATTTGTACCTTTAAACAACATCTTCCCAATTCCTCCTCAGTCCCTGGTAACAAACAATTTTACTCTGCTTTATACAAGTTCAGCTTTTTTAGGTTTTGCATATAAGTGATATGATATAGTATTTGTTATTCTCTTAAATATACATATTTTCAACAAATTATAAATACTATGTAGTATGGTTAATTTTAAATCCCTCCTCATGCCTACAAGGAAGCACTAAGCTGATCTGATCATGAGAAACCCCTCTATCCTGGACTCTGCATTTATTGTGGCTCAACAAAGAGTTCCCCACTGGCCTGTGTTCCACATCACTTTCTTTCTTTCTTTTTTTTTTTTTTTAATTTTTTTGTTGTTCCCTGGCTGGTTTTGTCTTTTATTTGGTATATTCCAAATACTCATCAAAAATATATAGAAAACATACAATTTTAACATTTTTAAATTTTTTTAATAAACATATAATGTATTATTAGCCCCAGGGGTACAGGTCTGTGAATCGCCAGGTTTACACACTTCATAGCACTCACCATAGCACATATCTTCCCCAATGTCCAAAACTCCACCACCCTCTCCCTACCCCCCTCTCCCCGGCAACCCTCAGTTTTGTTTTGTGAGATTAAGGGTCTCTTATGGTTTGTCTCCCTCCCAATCATATCTTGTTTCATTTATTCTTTTCCTACCTCCCAAACCCCCCACATTGCATCTCCACTTCCTCATATCAGGGAGATCATATGAATTGTCTTTCTCTGACTGACTTATTTCGCTCAGCATAATACCCTCTAGTTCCATCCATGTCATCGCAAATGGCAAGATTTCATTTCTTTTGATGGCTGCATAATATTCCATTGTGTGTATATATATGTATATGTATATATATGTGTATATATGTGTATATATATGTGTGTATATATACATATATACACACACAATGGAATATGTATATATACACACAATGGAATGATGTATATATATATACATATATATATACATATATATATACATATACATATATATATATATATATCTCACATCTTCTTTATCCATTCATCTCCACATCACTTTCTAACACAACAGGTGATTTCTCACAGTGGGATTTTTTTCCTTGAACTGACTGTGGAGATATACACTTGAAGTGCAGAGTTTTCCATGATTTTTTTTTCTCTGAGTCTACTTTATTACTATTTCTAACTGTTGTTGCACAGATCTGTGCAATGCTGAAATTTTGGGTGCTTTGCTCTTCTCTGTTATAATCTGGCTTAGTCTTTTGTAAACTTGCAAAATCCATGTTGTAGGTACCCATTGCTGCCTAGAAACTGACATCCTCCATTTCTCTTCATAATATGGATTAATAGTTGTGGAAGTAATTAGACCTTCTGGCAGGAGAAGAACAGATACTAGGTTTGATGCTCCCTAGTAAAGTGTCCTGCAGCAGGTAAGAATCATGAAATCTGATTTTCTCTGTGTATCACCATCTAATACATCTTAATACTCTCTTAACATTGATTAACCATTGTGTGTACAGTTGAATGTTGCCTTCAAAGGTCCTTGTGAACCTTAAAGCATCAGATAAATATAGGTTATTTCATTTCTAATGGTAGCATCTGGTAACACAATTTAGCTGTTTCCAAGCAATTCCTCCCAGATCATCATATTTTTTCTGGGTAGAGTCTGCTGAGGAAGGTCTTCTTCATGGCAGTCTTCAGCTCCTTGTTCCTGAGACTAAAGATAATAGGGCTGAGGAAGGGTGTGAGGATTGTGTAGGTGATGCCCATCAGAGTGTCCCCTTCCAGAGACTGGGGAGCCTTGGGCTTGAGGTAGATGACAGAAGCAAATCCATAGTGCACAACCACCACAGTGAGGTGGGACGCACAGGTGGAGAAAGCCTTGTGCCGGCCCTCTGCAGAAGGGATCTTCAAGATGGCAGCCACAATGAAGGCATAAGAGAGGAGGATGAGGAGAAAGCAACCCAGCAGGGCAGTGATACACACCAGGCCCACACCCAAGGCCACTATTGGTACATCAGTTCCACAGGCCAGCTTCAACAGTGGTGGCACATGGCAAGCAAAATGGTGGATCTCATTGGGTCCACAGAAGGTTAGGCGGAAAACGGCCATGGTCACCACCAGCCCCATGACAGAGCCACCAACCCAAGACCAAGCCACCAGGCAGGAGCAGCCACGGGGGCTCATGAGCACATTGTAGCGCAAGGGGTGGCAGATGGCCACATAGCGGTCATAGCCCATGATGGTGAGCAGGAAGGAGTGGGTGAAGCCAAACATGAAGGAGAAGAACATCTGACTGGCACAGGCTGCAAAGACAATGGCATGGCGGATGGAGAGCAGGTCAGCCAGCAGGCGTGGGGTGATGGCCAAGGTGTAAAGGATCTCGGAGATGGACAGTGCACACAGAAAGAGGTACATGGGCGTGTGCAGGCTGCGCTCACTCCAGACAGTGGCCATGATGAGCAGGTTTCCCAGCAGCGTGAACAGGTACATCAACAGGAACAGCAAGAAGAACATCAGCTGAAGGTGGGGGAAGGTGGAGAAACCCACCAGTATGAATTCAGTCACCACTGAGAAGTTGCTTCTCTGCATGGAGGCTGTGTCTGGGATGAAGTGTGACAGAGAGAGGTCAGCTACTGGATGGGGAAAGGATTTCACCATACCTGGAACAGCTCAGGAAGCTGCCCCTGATCTGTGACAGCTGGCATTTGTGAAAATTAGTAGAGGGAAACCTCACTAAAATGCACTGGAAGGTCTCAGCAGGAAGAGCTCTCATACCTTGCCCCTCCTGGCGGATTGCAAACTGGACGACAAGACAGGAAGAGGTAGACTTGACCTTGGGTATGGATACTACTCCCTGCCCCTAACAATTCTCCTGGTGAGAAGCCACTATACTTTGAATTCTCCATTTATTCTAATGGACTTTTTATAACAGCCTTCCTATCTTACCTCTGTTCTCCTTAAAAACTCCACCTCTTGTTTGTTCCCCTCAACCTGCCTTCGATTTTTTGGTAGCTTGTTTGCACTGGATTATGATTCTCTTTCATTCCCAAATAAACACATCTTTTGCTGGTAAAATAACTGATTGTTTTTATTTTTAAGGTTAACACATTGATTGAATTCCCACTCTGGGCCTCTTATGATTTAACCCTCTCATTATTTTAATAAAGAAGGTGCTGTTTTTATCACCAGCATTTTGAGTATCCTGAGCATACTCATTGAGAATATTGGTGTGCATAGAGATTGGGCTACTGGCTCAAGGTGATGCTGTCAAAATGGCAGAGCTAAGACTTGAACCCATGCCTGGCTGTCTCCAAAGACTATGCCTTGCCTACCAAAATGAAACCATTCTTCCACTGGACCATCCACCCATGTCCCTGGGTTCTCCTACTCCCTTCTGATAAACCCTGTTCTCCTCATAGCCTCAGAGACCACAAAGATACCCCTCCCCCATGGCTACAACTCCTTGGATCAGCTTGCCCCTCTAACTTAAATCAGATTCTTCCTCTGGAGTTACCCATGCAGGGAGTCAGAAGCAGGAGTCTGACTAGAAATAACATTATGGTTGTTTTCCAGCTCCCATGAGCGAAGTCTATATGTTCTAAAGCAACACAACATGGCCATCAGACAAGGGGACATGGGAGCCAGCCAACCTGAGTTTGAATTCTTTTTCTGCCTACTGCATAAACTTGAGCAAGTTTCTTCACGTCTCTGTACCTCCATGTCCCCCGGCCTACTTCACAGAGTCATTATGAGAAATAAATGAGTTACTTGGAAGGTCACTTGACACACAGCAAGTACTACCTATGGTAAATCAATACACTAAGCGAGCAAATGTACATTGTCTGTGATCAGGAAATAACTTCAATTTAATGAGATTTCCATGTTTCTTTATGAGTACTTAACCATTTTAAATGATCTTTTTGTTAGGCAATATAAAGTTTAAAGGGTGTAAACCACTAATCAGCTTTCTGTCTCTCTTTGCCTGTTCTGGACACCCATCTAAATGAAATTATACTCTATGTCACCTTTGGGGTCTGGCTTCTTTCATTCAGCCTACTGGTTTTGAGGTTTATATACACTGTAGCATGTAACATTCTGAGAACTTTGTTGCTTTTCATGGTTGACCAATATTCCACTGTATGGATAAACCATTTTGTCTAAATTTTTTTGTCTATTTACTTTGTTTACATTTGTCTATTTTTTTGTCTATTTACTCATGATTTGGGTTGTTTCCACTTTTTCACTATTGTGAATAGTGCTACTATAAATATTCATTCTTGCAGGAGCTCAAAGCATATCAGTGGTTGCCAGGGACTGGGGAGGGAGAATAGGGAATGACTGCTAATGGACACAGTGTTTCCTTTGGATGATGAGAGAGTTCTAGAACTAGATAGAGGTGGTGACTTCACAACACTGTGAATGTAGTTAATGCCACTGAACTGTATGCTATAAAATGACTATAATGGTAAGTTTTATGTTATAGTATTTTACCACAATATAAAAAAATCGGGAAAAAGTTGTCAATGCCCTCTTAAGTGGCCACAGATCCCTGATCAAGCCCTGACAGGTTGATAGTGAGAAATGAAGGGGGAGCAACTGTTGGTAACTAGAAGCTGCATTCTCCAAATACCACCAGTTTTCAGAGTTTCTTGGCTTCCCTTGCATCCTTCCCCCACTTTTGGGTGAGCACCTGGCCATAGGTCCCCAGGACTGTGGCCCCAACAACCCCCCCAGTCAGTCCTGCCACTCTGACGGGTGAGTCAAAGTCAATAATTTGGAAACAAGAACCTCCGAAAGGAGGCTGAATGGGTGAGACCAGGGTCATGAGTTGTGTTCACAAGCCTCCAGGGGCTCTCCAACATCTAATGCAAGGTTTCTCAACTGTGGGACTCTTGATTTTTAAAGCCAGATCATTCTTTGCTGGGGGTGGTGGCGGCAGGCATTCTGTGCCTTATAAGATGTTTGGCAGCATCCTTGGCTCCTACCAACCCCTGCTTAGTTGTGACAACCAAAAATGTCTCCAGGCAATCACCAATGTTCCCATGGGGGCAAAGTCAACCCTGGTGGAAAGCAATGATCTAGAGAGTACAGTAGCAACTCCTTGGCATGTTCCCTCTGCCCCAATCTTGGTTCCTTCCCTTCTCTGCCCATCAAATGCCTGTTTATCTTTAAGCTTCAGCTTAAATGTGGAAAGAGTCAAGATGTCCTTCAACAGATGAATGGATAAAGAAGACGTGGCCCATATATACAATGGAATATTACTCAGCCATCAGAAAGGATGAATACCCAACTTTTGCATCAACATGGACAGGACTAGAGGACATTATGCTGAGTGAAATAAGTGAAGCAGAGAGAGTCAATTATTGGTTTCACTTACTTGTGGAGCATGAGGAATAACACGGAGGACCTTAGAAGAAGGAAAGGAAAAGTAAAGAGGGGGAAATCAGAGGGGAAGATGAACCGTGAGAGACTGTGGACTCTGAGAAACAAACTGAGGGTTTTAGAGGGGAAGGGGTGGGGGGGACGGGTAAGCCTGGTGGTGGGTACTAAGGAGGGCAGATATTGCATGGAGCACTGGGTGTGGTACATAAACAATTAATCTTGGAACACTGAAAAAATAAAATAATAAACAAATAAGTAAATAAATAAAGATTCAGCTTAAATGTCGTCCTGGACATTCCCTTCCCAAAGCATATTTAATCACTCATTCCTGCATGCTTCCAAAACAATGACCCTTGAGTGAATTTAAAATTCCTTGCTGCTAACTTACCATGACCCTCATCATAAATGGTCATGCTAGAGACGTAACTGTTTCTGGCACTGGATTTTGAGTTCTTGGTGAGAATAGCTACACTTTATTGGATGTATCCTATAAACCCAGCACCTATGCTTATGCATTTTGTATTAAATCTTTACTCCAACATTATAAGGCAGCCCCTATGATCCCCATCTTATAGATGTGGCCACCGAATCCCTCAGAAGATACATCACTTGCTCAAGGTACTGCAGAGGCGGAATAAGGAAGCCAGGATCGGAATCTGTATTTGAATGCTGCCAAAATTTATCTCTTCCTAACCTCTCTGTCATACTCACCAGTTACTGGTGGCTGCTAATGAATGTCAGAGGCCAATCCCAGGACCTGGGAGATGTCAGCTTCACCATGCTGGACCACTCCCTCCCAGTATCAGTTAAGATCACAAAAATCCACAGCCATGAAGAAAGAAAGGGAGAGGACGTATGAGAAGACGAGAAGTTACCATGTCCTGAGAAGGTGGCCCAGAGCTGCATAAAGCACCCTCTGGAATGATGGAGATGAAGAATGCACCTAGGAGGGGTGCCTGTTCATTCTGGAAAAGGAAAAACTAAGGAGACAGTAAAAAGACTGGTGGTTGCCAGAGGCTCACTGGTGAGAGAGGAAGGGATAAATAGGTAAAAGTCTGGGGGCGTGGGGTAAGCTGGTGAACTGTTCTGTATGATACCGTAATGGTGGATAATGACATCGTGCATTTGCCAAAACCCGCAGCATGAACAACACTAACAGTGAACCCTAATGTAAACTGTAGGCTTTTGTCAATAATAATGTGTCAATATTGCCTCTGCTACTGTAACAGATGTACCTCACTAATAAGGGGGGGTAATAAGGGGGGAAACTGTGTGCAGGGAGAGAGAGGATCTATAAGAAATCGCTGCATTATCTGCTCAATTTTTTGTTACTTTTTATTTTTTTACTTATTTTTTTTAAATTCAATTAGTTAACATATGGTGTACCATTAGTTTCAGATGCATTAAGGAGGGCACAAGATGTAATGAGCACTGGGTGTTACATGCAACTGACAAATTCCTCTCAATTTTTCAGAACATTTTAAAAATTTCTTTATTTGAGAGAGAGTGGAGGGGCAAGAGGGAGAAGGAGCAGCAGACTCCTCACTTGGCAGGGAGCCCAGACATGGGGCAATATCAGGACCCCGAGATCATGACCTAAGTGGAAGACAGACGCTTAAGGCAGTGTGAACAGATACATGAGCCACTCTCTCTCAAATAAAGAAATTTTAAAAATTGAGCAGATAGAGGCGCCTGGGGGGCTCAGTGGGTTAAAGCCCCTGCCTTCAGTTCAGGTCATGATCACAGGGTCCTGGGATCGAGCCCGGCATCGGGCTCTCTGCTTGGCAGGGAGCCTGCTTCCTCCTCTCTCTGTCTCTGCCTGCCTCTCTGTCTACTTGTCTGTCAAATAAATAAATAGAATCTTTAAAAAAAATTGAGCAGATAGTGCAGAGATTTCTTATAGATCCTCTCTCTCCCTGAAGACCAGTCTTTTTGCTGAGGGTGGGGGAGAGTGAGAGAGAGATCTGGCTACCTAGAACTTAGAGGAAACCATGGTGGGGCCAGCTGCTGCCCATATACACCCCTAAGGCTGGGTTCTTTGTGGAAGGGACTATGTGTGCATTGCAGGATTGAGCTGCATTTCTGGTACCCATAGATACCAGTAACACCTTTCAGTTGGGATAATCAAAAGTATCTTTGCATATTGTCATATGTATCCTTGGGGGGCAGAAGTGCCCCCTACTGAGAACCACAGGCTAGATCTGTCTTGCCTCTCAGTCCCCATCTTGTCTTACCTGTCTGCCCCCATCCTGGCTGTCAAACTGTTTGTTTTCCCTTCTTTGCATCCTCCTTCACACTTTAGACATCTCCTACATGCCTTGTCTCTCCCTGTCTTCATCCTTAAGTCCTCACCATCACCCCATCTGTCCCTCAGGCCTCCCTGACAGTTTATACCCCTGAAGGTGGCTAGAGTCTCTCAATCCTGAATCATCTTACCTCTCTCTTTTCTTTGCCTTTCCCTGATCCTTTGCCATTGGTTTCTGGGCAGGACAGAGAGGAAAGAGAGGTGCAAAGTCAGATAGGTATTCTGGGTAACTTTGAGTGGCAGCTCCTCCGTCTCTGTACCTCCATTTCTCAGCTATCCAATGAACCTCCCTCATAAGGTAATGTGAACTCCAAAAAAAATAATGCCTACAAAGCAATAATCACATTGCCTCAAAGCTAGGAAGTGAACCCCCACCTGCTGCCCCCGTGCCATAGA
Organism: Mellivora capensis; assembly: GCA_004024625.1. Taxonomy (NCBI): domain Eukaryota; kingdom Metazoa; phylum Chordata; class Mammalia; order Carnivora; family Mustelidae; genus Mellivora; species Mellivora capensis. The sequence goes on from PISX010025114.1 coordinate 14,505, forward strand.
CTCAAGTTGCAGAGAGGGTTGTATAAACAGGATGGCTTCACTGAGTCCAGGACAGATGCTGGTTCCCCAGGTCTCTCTTAGGTGGAATGTGAGGAAGGTGACTCACCTGGGGTCAAGGCTCTGCATTTGCCTCTGCCTCACTCCAGCAGGAGGTCCTTGGTTAGTGTTGCTCTGCAGGTGAGGGCTGGATAGGTGAGGGCTGGACTGGAAAACAAGGAGTTGCTGCCCTGGGCACGCCAGCTGGACAGGAGTGGGGGGGTACATAAGCCTGACCTCCATTATTTATGCTGCCTCTCTTCCTTACCTGCTGTCTTCTCTCACTGTGGTCTTACTGCTTCTGCTTCTGCTACAGGGATGCCAGGACCCCTTGGGATCCTGCAAGGGAGGGGGCAACCTCAGAGAGACTATGTCCTCACTTTCCTTCCCTCCATGCTTGCCAGGGGTGAGTCAATTACCTGAGCTTCCCAGGGACTTAAGCAGAGTCTAATGCTCTGCAAATTTGGGATTTGAGGCCCTGACTTCTGGTGCTGAGAGGAGAGTAGCCCTGCTATGGGTCACCGGGGCCAAGGAGTCTGCCAAATACACCCTCTTGACCTTCATCCTTCCCCACCCAGGTCACTTACACAATTAAATGTCTTTTTAAAGATTTAAAACATAAAAAAAAAATCCACAACTGTTTGTTTCTTCTTATTAAATAATGTGAAATACCACAACTAAGGCTAAAATCATGCAATGGCCAGCCATACAATTATGAGGGTGAATTTGATGGGCATCCTTCCACACCTTTGTACACATGTGGCATGTGAACAAACATAAAATAAGATTATTATTATGAGGTTTTTTTCAAAGATTTTATTTATTTATTTGTCAGAGAGAGCGAACACAGGCAGACAGAGTGGCAGGCAGAGGCAGAGGGAGAAGCAGACTCTCTGCTGAGCAAGGATCCCGATGTGGGACTCGATTCCAGGACACTGGGATCATGACCTGAGCCAAAGGCAGCGGCTTAACCAACTGAGCCACCCAGGTGTCCCTATTATGAGTTTTTGTTGTGGTTGTATCTTTCTGTAACTTGGTTTGTTTGTTGTTGTTGTTTTTTTTACTCAACATCACAAAGTGAAATCCATGTCAGTTTACAGAGACCAAGGTTTCTGGACCTTGGCAGTCCTGACATTTGGGGCTGGATCATTCCTTGTGGTGGGGGTTGTCTGGTACATTGCAGAATGTTCTCTACCTGCCAGATGCCAGTAGCCTCCTCACCCCAGTCATAACAAAAATATCTCCAGATATTGCCAAAATTGCCACTGTGGCAAATTGTCGCTGCCACTGAGAACCACCGTTATAGAATCGCCCCATTTTTATAAAATCAGTTTAATAGTCAATTTTATGAATATGCACAAAATATAGTTATCTGATAGGCACTTCAGTTGCTTCTAATTTCTCTTTGTTATTAGGAATAATGCAATACATATCTTTGTATATCATTTACTACCCAGAGGCACTATCAAATACAAATTAATGGGGTGCCTGGGTGGCTCAGTGGGTTAAGCCTCTGCCTTCGGCTCAGGTCATGATCTCAGGTTCCTGGGATCGAGCCCCACATCGGGCTCTCTGCTCAGCAGGGAGCCTGCTTCCTCCTCTCTCTCTGCCTGCCTCTCTGCCTACTTGTGATCTCTGTCTGTCAAATAAATAAATAAATAATCTTTTTTAAAAATACAAATTAAGTAGTGAGATAATCAGGTCATAGGAAATATGATTCTTAAATTTAAGAAGAATTGCCAAATTAAACTCCCAAATGTCTGTGCTAATTCACACTCCCAGCACCTGCGTGTCAGAGGATTTATTTCTCCCACCCTCACTAATGCCTGATCATCTGAAACTTAATTTTCCCAATATGGTTGCCAAGTGGTCTCCTGTTGTGGCTTTAATTTACATTTCCCTAATTACTGGTGGGGTTGAAAATCTCCACTGGTTTTTAACCATATGAGTTCCCTCGTTTTGATATTTCTATCCAAAGCCTTTCCTCATTTTCCTGTTGGATTGTCTTGTTCTTATTGATTTGCAGGCATTTTTGAAGAGATTCTAAATACTAGTTTTTGCACCATTTTTTTCCTTTGCCTTTTGTTTCTTATGCCTCACTAATTTTCCTGTCAAAGACATTCTCTTTAGTTTCTTCCCTTTTTTCATGATTTATATTTATTTTTTATTTAAATTCAATTAGCCAACATATAGTACATACTTAGTTTCCAACCTAGTGTTCAATAATTTATCAGCTGTATGGGGCTCCTGGGTGGCTCAGTGGGTTAAAGCCTCTGCCTTCCACTCAGGTCATGATCTCAGGGTTCTGGGATGGAGCTCCACATCAGGCTCTCTGCCCGGCAGGGAGCCTGCTTCCTCCTCTCTCTCTGCCTGCCTCTCTGCCTACTTGTGATCTCTGTCTGTCAAATAAATAAATAAAATCTTTTAAAAATAATAATAATAATTTATCAGCTGTGTATAGCACCCAGAGCATCAACCTTGGTTTCTTCTAATGCTTTTATAAGATAGTGTTAGGGTTGAAAAACTACCTCTCATAGATTTTCTGTTTCTATAAGTAAAGTTTTATTGGAACACAGCCATCCCCATTCATCAACTATGACTGTTTTTGTGCTAAGAGGGCAGAATTGAGTAGCTGTGACAGAAATAGTGTGACCTGCAAACTTGAAAATACTTATCATCTGTCCATTTACAGAGAAGTTTTGCCAGCATCTCAAACTTTAATCTACCAAAAAATACTGTGCAAACATTTCAGGCTGGATTTCAACTTTTTTTTAAGACTTTTGGGGCACCTGGGTGGCTCAGTCATTGAGTGTCTGCCTTTGGCTCAGGTCATGATGCCAGGGTCCTGGGATGGAGCCCCACATTGGGCTCCCTGCTCAACGGGGGGCCTGCTTCTCCCTCTCCCGCTCCCCCTGCTTGTGTTCCCTCTCCTGCTGTGTCTCCCTCTGCCAAATAAATAAATAAATAAATAAGTAATCTAAAAAAAAAAAGACTTTTTAAAAAGTGGTTTTAGGTCCTTAGCATATTTAAGAGGGAGGCACATATCCCATATGAGATTTCCCATATATCTCTTGCCCTGCATATTCATAGACTCCCATTATAAATATCCCCCACCAGAGTGGTTCTTTTGTTAAAACCAATGAACCTACATTGACACATCATCACCCAAGTCTGTAGTTTACATTACGGTCTGCTTTCATTGTACATTCTAAGGGTTTTAACAAATGTATAATGAGATGTACTCATCATTATGGCATCAAAAAATATTTCCACTCCCCTAAAATCTCCTGTGTTCACCTTTCCATCCCTCCTTCCCCCCTCTGACCCCTGGCAACCACTGATCTTCTTACTGTCTCCATAGTTTTGCCTTTTCCTGAATATAATGTAGGTGGAGTTGTTCAGTCTGTAGCCTCTTCAGATTTGCTTCTTTCACATATTGATATGTATTTAAAGTTCCTCCATGTCGGGTATTATGGAGGGCACGTATTGCATGGAGCACTGGGTGTGGTGCATAAACAATGAATTCTGGTACACTGAAAAGAAATTTTAAAAATTAAAAAGTAAAAAAAAATAAAGTTCCTCCATGTCTTTGTATGGCTTGATAGCTCACTCCTTTTCAGTGCTGAATAATATTCCATTCTAGATGGTCTAGATGGACCACAGCTTATCTATTCACCTACTGAAGGACATCTTGGTTGTTTCACATTTGGACAATTATTAATAAATCTGCTATAAACATCGTGGTCATATTTTTATGGACCTAAGTTTTCAACACCTTGGGATCAATACCAAGAAGTATGGTTGCTGAATATATTGCCAGAATATATATAGTTTTGTAAGACACTGCCAAACTGCCTTCCAACGTGGGGTACCATTTTGCATTCCCACTAGCAGTGAATCAGAGTTCCTGTCACTCCCCATCCTCATCAGCATTTGATGTGCCCAATGTTCTGGATGTAGCCATTCTAATAGTTGTGTGGTTGTGATACTTATTTTTTAATGTCTAACTAGTGTTCTAACCCAAGTTAATAAATAGTCCACTATTTAATATAAGTTTATTTATATGTGACTCTGTTCCATGACTCTTATTCTGTTCCACTGTTTTGTATGTCTATTCCCATATAATATAAGGCTGTCTTAAAAAAAATTATTTTAGTGGGGAGCCTGGGTGGCTCAGTGGGTTAAAGCCTCTGCCTTCAGCTCAGGTCATGATCCCAGGGTCCTGGGATCGAGCCCCGCGTCAGGCTCTCTGCTCCATGGAGAGCCTGCTTCCTCCTCTCTCCCTGCCTGCCTTTCTGCCTACTTGTGATCTCTGTCTCTGTCGAATAAATAAATAAAATCTTTAAAAAAATATTTTAGCAATATATGTATAGCATGGTATATTTATCTTTTTTTTTTAAAGATTTTATTTATTTATTGGACAGAGACAGAGATCACAAGTAGGCAGAGAGGCAGACAGAGAGAGAGAGGGTAGCAGGCTCCCCGCTGAGCAGAGAGCCCGATGTGGGGCTCGATTCCAGGACCCTGAGATCATGACTTGAGCTGAAGGCAGAGGCTTAATCCACTGACCCACCCAGGTGCCCCGGTATATTTATCTTTGATAGCAACAGTAGTTTTAGCAGTTTATAATGACTAAGATTTGGTCGGTACTTATTCTGTTCCTGGTACTCTTCTAAGATTATAATTACACAAAACAGGTATATATGTGAGTCATCAATTCTCAACTCTGTGAGCTAGGTACTCCTGGCATCTCCATGTTCCAAATTTAAGAAACAAAGGTATAAGGAATTTAAATAACTTGGCCAAGGTCTTTAGGCATGAAGAAATGGGTATTTGAACCCCCCATATTGTTCTCATCTCTAATTCTATCATCCATTCCGTGTTTTTTTCATATTTGCATCAGATATTCTTACACATGTACATGTTCATGTGAATTGTGAACTAGTAATTCAAATTTCATGTTAAAAAAAAATTTTATGTTAAGTTAGTCACCATACAGTACATCATTAGTTTTTGATGTGGGGTTCAATGAATCATGAGTTGCATTAAAATTTTTATCAGGTTTTCATCATTTTACAGATTCATTCATTTTTACATTATTATGTCTTTGGTAGCTCTCTCTGTTTATCTAGAAATTCTTTTATCTCCATTAGCAAATGTTATACTTTCTCCCTAAATGTCTTGTTCATTTTTTGCTAGTGTTATTGTTAGATGCCTCATAAATTTTGTTGCTTTTGTGAGTGAGATATTTTTTCCTATTATATTGTGTTCATGAGGTTAATTATGCAGAAAAGCTATATTGTTAGTTAATTCTCAAAGCTTTCCTAGATAATTACTATTGGAAAATATTGACAACACTGATTCTCCCCATCCAATCCTTGTACCTCTTTTTTTGTTTTCTTGTTCTAGTGCATTGTTTAGGTCCTCCAGTACAATGCAGAAGAGAAGTAATGGTAGTGGGTATTCTTTTCTTTTAATTGAGATATAATTGACATATAACATTGTTAGTTTCAGGTGTACAACATAAGGATTCAATATAGGCATATATTGAAAGTAGACATTCTTATCATTCCTCACATTAATGGGAATCTTTCTGTATCTTACCATTAGGTAAATTGCTTTATTTTTTCAGTTCTCTACACCTGGGTACAGTAGGCCTCATCTTTTAATCCTCTGTCCCTTCTTGTCAGACTCAAACTCTATCTGCTGTATTTTCTGTTTTAAACTGTTAGTGATTAAATGTAGAAACTTGATTGGATTCAGGTTCAAATTTTTAAGCAACATTACTTCATAAGGGGTGTCATGTGTTTTCTATTGCTTCATATCAGGAGGAATGTAATGTCTGACAGACACACTTTAAGTGGTACTAAGATTGATCAGTGGGTTCTAATGTGTGTCTGACCTATTCATTCTACTTTTCTTTCATGGAATGGTTGCAGATTTCATTGATCATCATTGTCTAGGAGATTAGAGCTTTTATTACAAAAGGCACACAGTCTCTGCTGAAAGCTGTGCTTAGCAGGACTGAGATGTGGAGCAATTGCCAGGCTTTTCCTGGCAAGTTGAGAACATCTGGGCACAGCCACAGATCCCTGTGTGAATGAGGAAGGCAAGAATTCAGCCACATGTGATCCTACTCATAAGACTGGTCATACCTAAGACACCTCATACCCTTGTACCTTGGAAGAGAGGGGAGTGTTCAGATCTGTCAACTTAGAGATTTCATCTTGAGCTTGCTCCAGTTGAAGGCTATCTTATGAGCTGTCCTTCTAAAACTCATATGCTGAAGTCCTAACCCCCAGCACATCAGAATGTGACTGTTTTTGGAGATAGGATCTTTAAAGAGGTAGTTAAGGTAATATAAGTTCACATGCGTAGACCCTAATTCAGTATGACTGGCATCCTCATAACAAGAGGAAATTTGAACAATGAATCATGAAACACTACATCAAAAACTAATGATGTAGGGAAATACAAATCAAAACCACAATGAAATACTACCTCACACCAGTCAGAATGGCTAAAATTAACAAGTCAGGAAGTGACAGATGCTGACAAGGATGTGGAGAAAGGGGAACCCTCCTACACTGTTTGTGGGAATGCAAGCTGGTGCAGCCACTCTGGAAAACAGCATGGAGGTTCCTCAAAAAGTTGAAAATAGAGCTACCCTATGACCTAGCAATTGCACTACTGGGTATTTACCCTAAGATACAAATGTAGTGATCCGAAGGGGCACATGTACCCAAATGTTTATAGCAGCAATGTCCACAATAGCCAAACTATGAAAAGAACATAGAAGTCCATCAA
>PISX010025115.1:0-26653 GCA_004024625.1 Mellivora capensis
CAGAGAAAGACAACTATCATATGATATCCCTGATATGAGGAAGTGGAGATGCAACATGGGGGACTAGGGGGGGCAGAAAAAGAAGAAAAGAAACAAGATGGGATTGGGAGGGAGACAAACCATAAGTGACTCTTAATCTCACAAAACAAACTGAGGGTTGCGGGCGGGAGGGGGTCGGGAAAGGTGGGTGGGGTAATGGACATTGGGGAGGGTATGTGCTATGGTTAGTGCTGTGAAGTGTGTAAACCTGGCGATTCACAGACATGTACCCCTGGGGATAAAAAATTTTTTATAAAAAATAAAAATTAAAAAAAAAATATATATATATATAAAAATGATAAAAATACAGATAAAAAGAGAATTTTAAAAGCAGCAAGAGAAGAGAAAATAGTTACATACAGGGAAACCCTATAAGACTATCAGCTGATTTTTCAGCCGAAACTTGGCAGGCCAGAAGAGAGTGACAGGTTATATTCAATGTGCTAAAAGAAAAAAAATCTTGCAACCAAAAATTCTCTATACAGAAAAACTATTATTCAGAATAGAAAGAGATATAAAAGTTTCTCAGACAAACAAAAGTAAAAGAAATTAATTACCACTAAACCAGTCCTACAAGAAATAATAAAAGGAACTCCTTAAGTGGAAAGGGAAGACCATAATTAGAAGTAAGAAAAGTAGGAAATACAAAAGCAGTAAAATTAAGTATATTTATAAAAATTAGTCAAGGGATTCCCAAAATAGAAAGATGTAAAGTAGGACACCACACACTTAAATAATGGGCACTGGGAAGGAGTAAAGAATGTGTTCAAAATTAATTGACCATCAACTGAATGTAAACTACTACATGTACCAGATGTTATATATTGGTAAAATACAATGGTAACCACAAACCAAAAACCAGTAATAGGTATACAAAAGAATAAAGAGAAAAGAATCCAAGCATATCACTAAAGAAACCAACTTATCATGAGAGAAGAGAGAAAGAGAAGAAAGGAACCCAGAAAACTACAAAAACAACCATAAAACATATAGCAAAATGACAATAGATGCATACCAATAATTACTTTGAATGTAAATGAAAGAAATACTCCAATCAAAAGAAATAAGATGCAGGAATGTTTAGAAAACCAAGACCCATCTACATGTTGCCTACATGAGACGCATTTCAGACCTAAAGACACATGCAGACTGAAAATGAAGTCATAGAAAAGCAATTATCGTGCAAATGAAAGTGAAAAGAAAACCAGGGTAGGAATAATTATATGAGACAAAATAGACTTTAAAACAAAGACTGTAACAAGAGGTGAAGAACACTATCTAAAAATTAAAGGAACAATCAAACAAAAAGATACAACAATTATAAATATTCCATGCACTGAACTTGAGCACACACAAATAAAGCAGATAATAATAAACATAAAAGAAGCAATGGATAGTAATATAATAGTAGTAGGAGACTTTAATATCCCCATTACATCAATGGATAGATTATACAAACAGAATATCAACAAGGAAATAGAGGCTTTGAATGACACTTCGGGCCAGATGGATCTAACAGAAAATTCAAAACATTACATACTAAAACAGAATGCACATTCTTTTCAGACACACATAGAACATTCTCCAGAATAGATCACATGTTACATCACAAAACAAGTCTACAAATTAAAAAAGTTTGAGGTCAGACCATGAATCCTTTCTGACTACAACACTATGAAATTAGAATTCAACCACAAGAAAAATCTAAAAAAGTTTGAGGTCAGATCATGAATCCTTTCTGACTACAACACTATGAAATTAGAAATCAACCACAAGAAAATTTTGAAAAAATACAAATACATGGAGTTCAACTAACATGTTACTAAGCAATGAATGAGTCAACCAAGAAATCAAAGAGGAAATAAATATACAGGGAGACAAATGAAAATGAAAATATCACAGTCCAAAATCTTTGGGATGCAGCAAAACTAGTCCCAAGAGCGAAGAATATAGCAATACAGGCCTACCTCAAAAAGCAAGAAAAATGTCCATAATACCCAAGGCAACCTACAGATTTAGTCCAATTCCTATCAAAATACCAATAGCATTTTTCAGAGATTTTTCTATTCTTCCAGAATTACTTATTTATTTATTTATTTAATGACTTATGACTATGAACTTATGTATATTTATTTTATATTTTGAGTTATAATTCAATACAACCTAATTTAATCAATTACTCAGATTTTCCAACATTGGCCTTTGCGAGCCTTTTCATTGGTTTCTGTGTTCTTCTGATATTTTTCATGGAACTAGAAAAAATAATATTAAAATTTCTATGGAACCATAATGACCCCAAATAGCAAAAACAATCTTGAGAAAGAAATATTTATAGAGAGCAAATTCATCAAGGACAAGAAAGTCAATAGTCACATTAATCAACACTAAATCAGACTCAGTGAATCCAAGACTGATTTGTTCCCCACACCTATCTTACTGTGTATTGAGAAAATTTTCAGACCTACATTGTCTCATAATTGGTGATGGATTTTGATATAGTAATTTCTGTTGTAATTAGAAAAGTAATAAACTCAATGAATCCAAAAAGACATAGTATTATATTTTTTTTTCTTTAGACACTCCAAAGACCCAGAGTTAGAATTCTCAAAACTATTAAGCTAAGTTCCACATTAATGAAAGCACATACTTAATATATTCTCAGAAAACATTTGGCAAATGCTTATTTGTCAGTGATACTGTACTTTGTTCTGGGCATTCAGTTTAATTTGAGGAATGTACTGCTTCAAAATAATCATGTTGAAAAAATGATAAAGATAAATAAATAGTTTAATTCTGAATATTCATATAAGATTTCTCAAAGGAAAGTAGAAAAAATAACAACAGTATTTCAACTTTTACTTAGAACCTTGCATATTTAATTCAAAATAAGCCAGGTAAGATCAATTAAGGGCAAGCTTGAGCCTGTGTATTCATAAACTTAAATTTCAAAAAATTATTATAAGAAAGAATTCAGATTGATAGGTTAGGATAAAATTAAAAATTCACAACACACTCAAGAGCTAAGATTTTTTTAAACAATTGAGAGTAAAAAAAAAAAAAAAAAACTGAGAGGGTGCCTGGGTGGCTCAGTGGGTTAAGCCACTCAGCTCAGGTCATGATCTCAGAGTCCTAGGATAAAGCCCCACCTTGGGCTCTCTGCTCAGCAGAGAGCCTGCTTCCTCCCCTCTTTCTCTGCCTGCCTCTATGCCTACTTGTGATATCTCTCTCTCTCTCTCTGTAAAATAAATAAATAAAATATTTTTAAAAAGTTGAGAGTAGGTATTAGAAATAAATGGGTAACCTAAAAAGAATAATTAACAACTATTCTCTTAATAAAACAATATTTTATTGATTGCTTTAAAATTCAATTTTATAGCTAAGGGATGGCTGGGTGGCTCAGTCAGTTAAACACTTGCCTTTGACTAAGGTCATGATCCTGGTATCCTGGGATCAAACCCTAGGTAGGGCTCCCTGCTCTCACTTTCTCTCTGTCTCTCCCTGATCATTCTCTTTCTCTCAAATAAATAGATAAAATCTTTAAAAAATAAAATTTTATTTTAGAGCTAAAAGTTATGTGATATATTCATGAGACTTCTTGGGTAGTCTCATTGGTTACTTAACAATAAGTGATTAAACCACAACTCAAATTACTACTTGAGACTAACTACAAAATTGACCTTAAAAGTAATATGTCCTCAATTTTGTTATGGTCGTTCCCTTTGTTCTTTTCTTCAGAGACCTCTTAGTTCTAAATAAAGACAAGTGCTGGGGTGCCTGGGTGGCTCAGTAGTTAAGAATCTGCCTTCAGCTCAGGTCATGATCCTAGGGTACTGGGATCAAGCCCCTCATTGGGCTCCCTTCTTGGTGGAAGGCCTGCTTCTCTCTCCCCCACTCCGCCTCTTGTGTTCCCTCTCTCACTCTGTCTCTCTCTATCACATAAATAAATAAAATCTTTAAAAAAATAATAAATAAATAAAGGCAGGTGCCTAACCTCTTCTTTCTTTAGTAATAGATTTGCATAGTGAAGGCCCAATTTAAAGATAAGGTATTCATTGATGAGATCTAGACCCACAATTTGTTATTTAGCATCTAAAGTGTTAGAATATTCTCTAATTCTTCTTTTTAAAAGTGCTGTGATTTGCTATTTTGGAATGTGCTTTTACAGAAATATTTCAAAATTTGTTGAATAAATGCCCAAGGAATTTCTTATGTAAATACTCTCAATATAGATATATAAACAATATATGCCTAGGATAATTGATTATGATGGCTCTTCCAATAAACAATTTAAATAATTTCACACACACACACAAACTTGGAAATATTGAAATAGAGAATTAAAACACCAATATCATTTTCCCCAGGACTTTTATTCAGAGACAATTAGAGTGACCTTTAAATTCTGTGCATTCCTAAATTGTGTTATTCTTAATTGTTCTTAACTTTCTGTTCTTTCTTATAATTGGAAGCTTCAGTTTGTTTTGTTAAAAGAGTAGATCTCCTGTTAAGTCTTCTTACCACAATAATATTAACAAAAAATACAGCCATTCGTTTTATGAAATGAATGAAGCTTAAATAGCTTCAGCTTCTACCACATCATACTATGTTGTACCCAGATGCAACTTTACTGTCTTGGAGAAATTTTCCACTTTTTGCTGTGTGGACTTTCTGAACATATGCTAAGCTCTCAATATGAATCAGTTTTGTAGGATACTTTGCCCTACACCACATTTTCATTTGGATAAAACATTCTTGAACATATGATTTACATTGTATCCCTATATGATCTATTATTACAACTGATACTTCTTTTAGCATAAATTTAACAACCCTAATTGAATTGCATATTTAATAGTCTTATTTTTCTGCTAGATTGTAAACTCTTTAATGGTTGGTGCTGCCATTTTCTTGTTCAGCATTTTAGTATTGGTGCATGTCAGAATGCATTAAGTATATATTACTGAATAGTAAGTTGTGGCAGACTTTTAGGCCCTGAAGATTTGGAAGTATACAAGATCAAAAAACGTCACTCAGAGAGCCCACAAATAGACCCTCAACTCTATGGTCAACTAATCTTTGACAAAGCAGGAAAGAATGTCCCATGGGTAAAAGATAGCCTCTTCAACAAATGGTGTTAGGAAAATTGGACAGCCACATGCAGAAAAATGAAACTGGACCATTTCCTTATACCACATATGAAAATAGACTCAAAATGGATGAAGGACCTCAATGTGAGAAAGGAATCCATCAAAATCCTTGAGGAGAACACAGGCAGCAACCTCTTCGACCTCAGCCACAGCAACTTCTTCCCAGGAACATCGACAAAGGCAAAGGAAGCAAGGGCAAAAGTGAACTATTGGGACGTCATCAAGATCAAAAGCTTTCGCACAGCAAAGGAAAGAGTTTACAAAACTGAAAGATAACTGACAGAATGGGAGAAGATATTTGCAAAGGACATATCAGATAAAGGGCTAGTATCCAAAATCTATAAAGAGCTTAGCAAACTCAACAACCAAAGAACAAATAACCCAGTCAAGAAATGGGCAGAGGACATGAACAGACATTTCTGCAAGGAAGACATCCAGATGGCCAACAGACACATGAAAAAGTGTTCCACATCACTCAGCACAAGGGAAATACAAATCAAAACCACAGTGAGATACCACCTCACACCAGTCAGAATGGCTAAAATTAACAAGTCAGGAAATGACAGATGCTGGAGAGGATGCAGAGAAAGGGGAACCCTCCTACATTGTTGGTGGGAATGGAAGCTGGTGCAACCACTCTGGAAAACAGCATGGAGGTTCCTCAAAAAGTTGAAAATAGAGCTACCCTATGACCCAGGGATTGCACTACTGGGTATTTACCCTAAAAATACAAACGTAGTGATCCGAAGGGGCACATGCACCCAAATGTTTATAGAAGCAATGTCCAGAATAGCCAAACTATGGAAAGAACCTGGATGTCCTTCAACAGATGAATGGATAAAGAGGTGGTATATATATACAATGGAATACTACACAATCATCAAAAGAATGAAATCTTGCCATTTGAGACAACTTGGATGGAACTAGAGGGTACTATGCTTAGTGAAATAAGTCAATCGGAGAAAGACAACTATCATATGATCTGCCTGATATGAGGAAGTGGAGACACAATGTGGGGATTTTGGGGGGTAGGAAAAGACTAAATGAAGCAAGATGGGATTGGGAGGGAGACAAACCATAAGAGACTCTTAATCTCACAAAACAAACTGAGGGTTGCTGGGAGGAGGGGGGTAGGGAGAGGGTCATGGGGTTATGGACATTGGGGATGGTATGTGCTATGGTGAGTGCTATGAAGTGTGTAAACCTGACGAGTCACAGACTTGTACCCCTGGGACTAATAATAAATTATATGTTTATAAAATATAAAAAATTATAAAAAATATTAAATAAAATAATAATCTTAAATAAAATATTTTTTAAAAATCTTAAAGTCACTCAGAGAAACTCTTATATGTTGATGAAAGGGAGAGAGAAAAATTATGGAAATATATAAACATGATAAAGACTCAAAGATTATGACAAAGATGGTGACGCACTAAGATGTAACTTTAAAAAATACTAAGATAATAAGGTAGAGAATATTTTGGAGTGGAAAGAATGGACTCTGAAGACATGATAGTTGAACTATCATGTGAAATCTAAGAAGAGCTATAAAAGATCAGAAGAAATAAACAATCTAGTTAAAAAGATGGGCAAAAGGCAAGAGCAGACATTTCTCCAAAGAAGAAATACAAATAGGTAACAGACATGAAAAAATGTTCAACATCACTCTTCAGCAGGGAAATACAAATCAAAACCACAATAAGATGTTAGCTCGCACCTGTCAGAATGGCTAAAATGAACAACTCAGGAAAAAAAAAAAACAGATGTTGGTGAGGATGTGCAGAAAGAGGAACCCTCTTGCACAGTTGGTGATAATGTAAACTGGTGCAGCCACTCTGGAAGAGTATAGAGATTCCTCAAAAAAGTTAAAAATAAAACTACACTACCACCCAGCAACTGCATTAGTAGTTATGTATCCAAAGGGTATAAAGATATTGATTGAAAGGGGCACGTGCACTTCAATGTTTATGGGAGCATCATCCACAATAGTCAAATTATGGAAAGAGATCAAATGTCCATCAACTGACTTCTCTCTCTCTCACTCAAATAAATAAATAAACGTTTTTAAAAGGGGGGTGTGGTTCCTGGGTGGTTCAGTTGCTTAAGTGTCTGACTCTTGTTTTTGTCTCAGGTCAGATCTCATGGGTCATGAGGTCAAGCCCCATCTGGGGCTCTGTACTCAGAGGGTAATCTGCTTCTCTCCCTCTCTCCCTTCCTCTACCCTTCCCCCTGACCTGTGTTCACACACTCTCTCCCTCAAATAAATAAATCCTTAAAAAAAGAAAGTCCATTGACTGATGAATGAATAAACAAGAAGTGATGTGATATATATAGAAAATAGAATATTAGATAAAAAAGAATGAAATCTTTCCATTGCAAAAACAAGGATAGAGTGTATTATGCTAAGGGAAATAAGTCAGTCAGTGTAAACCAAACACCATATGATTTCACTCATATATGGAATTTAAGAAACAAAACAGATGAACACTGGGAAAGGGAAAGAAAAAATTAAAATAAGATAAAAATAAAGATGGAGGCAAACCGTAAGAAACTCTTAACTATAGAGAGCAAACAGGGTTGCTGGAGGGTAAGTCACTGGGGATTGGGTTAAATGGGTGAAGGGCATCAAGGAGAGCACTTGTGAAGAGCACTGTGTGTTGTATGTAAGTAAAAATCACTAAATTTTACTCCTGAAACAAACAAACAAAAAGTAGAAAAGAAAAAAAATCCTTGATAAAACACACTCAAAACTTATGAATATTAAAAGAGGAAAAAAAAAAAACAAGCAAATAAGCCAAAAGTCAAGATACAGCATCAGGCCCTTGTGAGATAGAGGAAAAGGGAGTGGAGAAAAGGCCAGTGAGTGGGCTTTAAGTTAGCTCATAAAGCATCTTACAGGCCATGGTAGAAGTTTGGATTTGCTTTGCTTGAAATGAAAACCATCAAAAGATAATAAGGAAGACATTCCTATGATCTTGTTTATTATATAAATGAAAGACCCTAGTAACTGCTGTACCAAAAATAAAATGTGAAGTCTGTTAATAATATATATGTGTGTGTATATATATATATATATTCCATTCAAAGTATGATAGTGGCTTAAAATAAGTAGAAAATGAAGACAGTAAAGTGTAATTAAAATTGGAAAAATATTTTTTGAGGTTGAAACAGAAGAAATTGCTTATAATTTAGGTTTAAAGTATGGGGAAAAGAGATAAATGAATAGTATCTTCTATATTTTGTTGTTGAAAATTTCAGTGAACTAAATGGATGGTTTTTATTATTTATGGCACTAGAAAAGGAGCAGATTATAGCAGAAGCTGAGAGGTACATTTTGTCTGAATTATATTTAGGATGTCAGTTAAGCTTTCAATTGAAGATGCTAAACAGACAGTTTCATGTGTTTGGAGCCCAGGGCTAGAGCAGATGAAGATTTAGACTTGAGACACACTAAGATACATATGGCAGCAGATTTATTGGATTTTTCTGATTGCCTAAGGTAAGATTGGCTAGAATATCTAACACTGAACCCTGCATAGTTTTCCACATTCTAGGTATAGCAGAAGAAAGAGAGTAAAAAAATATGGGGAAAAAAGGAATAAGTTCTCACAGAATCTTAGAACAGGAAAAAAAATCAGAGAATGAGCTACCAAGATATGGTGTGCCTGGGTGTTTCAGTTGGTTAAGCATCTGCCTTCACCTTAAGTCATTATCCTGGAGTAATGGGATGGAGCCCCACATTGGGCTCAACAGGGAGCCTGCTTCTCCCTCTCTCTCTCTGCCTGCTGCTCTGCCTATTTGTGCTCTCTTTCTCTCTCTGTCAGATAAATAAATAAAATCATAAAAAAAAAGGAATACAAACACTTAAAAAAAAAGAAAGAATAAAGAATCACCTACCAAGCTAAATGGTATTGAAAGTTCAGGCAATGTTAAGGAAGATAAATGAATATTTCATTTGCCAAGATTGAGGTTTTGGTGACTCTGAGAATTATCTCTGTGGATCATAAGAATGAGTGGCCAAAATGGAATAAATTGAAGAGGAAATAAAGGAGATGCCATGTATAAATTACTCATTAGGAGAAGGGATTAGTATGAAAGAATAGGGGAACATAAAAGATAGTAAAAAGAGCACAAGAAATTATTTTTTAAAGCAAAACAAGTGAAACCTACATACCAAAATGATCCAGCAGAAGCAAAAGCAGTAACAGTAAAGAAACAAAATAATTATAATAGTAAACGTTATTCACTAAGGTAGAGTGGGTGTGGGATCCAGAGATCAAGAAGATTAATCTTTGACTTAGTCTGGACAATTCTTAAGATGGTAAGATAAGAAAGGATACAATACTCACTAATGGATTTAAAAAACACGAGTATTCCAGATACTGGCAATAAGGCAATGTTGTAAAAAAAACCCCACCTGCCCTTCCTTTGCAGAAACACTATTTTTGAAACATATATATGACAAAGATGGCTCAAAGTCAGAAATTAGTCTTTGTTGATATTTTTCAATGAGTAAGCTTAATAGAAGAGATGAATAGGAGAGGCAGATATTCGTAAAGTAAATGTAAATACCTAAAAAAATAACCAGTGGCTTTGAAGAAGTAGTGTGAAGAATGGTTTGGAAGTGGAAATGGGGAGTAAGAATAACACCTACCCCATTTTGTTTGTATCCCGTATATATTTAGTGTGTGTGTGTGTGTGTGTGCACGTATGTGTGTGTGTAAAGAGAGAAAGGGTTTATAACTCAAAAAAAACATCAATTTGATATAGCTACCAGAAAAAAAATGATAAAAATGGTCATGTCATTGGAGAGAAACCATCTCTGAAGATGGAAAGGAAATAAAGAGAATGCTTACAGGAATCTGAGGACATGCAATCACCTATTTATGACTGATTAGAGATTCTAGTAGGCATGATGGAGACGTTAAAGTTGGAAGGAAGAACCTAGACTTTGATGTGACGTTAAATGGGAATATCCTTGTGGACATGGTCTCCCAGTACCATTAGAACATAAGGGTAGATCCAGAGCTCTGAAGGTAGAAACTAAGCAGTGCTCAGTCTTATTCTTCTTGAGGTATGATGTTGTGCCTCAGTTGGAGCCAAGTTTCCTACAAGGATCTCAGGACTCACTAGCAATGAGGTGGAATTAAATCTGTTAGCTTCCTAAAAGAAAACTACATAAAAACACAATAATATTGCTTCCATCTGTGAGAAGATAAAATACAAAATCTGAGAAATCAGTCTTAATTAACTATCTTGGAAAATCAAACTGGCATTTAAATGAAGATAGGTTCATTGTTTTTTTGTTGTTGTTGTTTCATTTTTTATTTTTTTGTTTTGTTTTGTTTTGTTTTTTAGATTTTATCTATTAGAGAAAGAGCACAAGAAAAGGGAGTATCAGAGGGAGAAGTGGACTCCCCACTAAGCAGGGAGCTCGATGTAGGGCATGATCCTGGGACTCCAGGATCCTGAGCCAGAAGCAGACACCCAAGGACTGAGCCACCCAGGCGCCCTAAAGGAAAATAGATTCTGAGCAAATGTTTAAAGACTCCTAGCCCTAGGCAATACAGAGACAAGTCTAGGTATAGAAGAATCAGTGTAGGCCTGAGATTCACTGATTAAATAAGTAGTAAGGAAAGTATAACACAAAAGGGTAGAACTTTAAAAATGAAGACAATAGACTTAAAGTAGTCTGGAAATTTCAGTAAAGGGAAAACAACCAAAATACTTCAGTGGGATAAAATAGTATTTACTATAGCATTATTACAATGGCTTATGTTTCTAATGATAATCTTTAGTTATCAAGGCAAAGATTAAATTTATTAGTATAGTTAATTAAAATTTTGACCCTTAGAAATATTCATTTCATAAAGGTTCATATTCAAATTTGTTAAAAATTTTTCTCAGTGCCTCATGATACAAAACTTCAATTTTCTAGAAATCAAAGCTAGCCTGGTAAACAAAACCTAAACATTTCTACATAATTTCACTCTTAAATTTAAGGAACATTGTCTATAGAAATCAGTAAGTGAGTATTTACCAGTTTTGTCAGTATGAGTTTTTGCTTTTACTTGATCATTTTTCTTTAATTAAGTTCTAGATTCCACTCCTCTCTTGACTAATTAGAAGGAGAGTCTTAGCTGATGTTTTGACTAGCTGTAACACCAAAATACAGATCAACTGAGTTGTTTAGGAGCCAGATAATATAAAAAGCAAAGGAATTATTTGAACTAATGTTGCAAAATGAAAGAATAATGAAATTTATTCATTACAAGTCAACAAATGTCTACCTCATAACATGTGACTTTTGAACTAAATGAGTTTCTTCTTAGCTCTTTGTTTATTAGGGTGGAATCAGAAATTTTCAATTTAAGATTACATAAAAGTCTTTCTTAAAGAGTGTTCCATGGAACATTGGCCCATGCATCTTTTAAAAGTGTTGTGCAGAGCAGATTTATGATTTATAAGACAGGGATATGATTAGTAAAGCATTAAACAAGTGTTTTTCTTTTATAATTTCTCAAAACCTTCAACAAGAAATATGCCATTGGATCATGGAATCCATTTTTCAGGACATTTCTCTTAGATTTATATTCCACAGAATATACTTTGAGGCATATTGCAATATTTATTTAGTTGGAAAACCATTATGGAAAACTAAATAAGAAATAATGAAACAAGTAAAAAAACAAACAAAACAAAACCTTCCTCTCTTGTTCTCCAACAATAATGACAGAGAAAAAGAAAAGTTTAAAAAATAAATCCCTACCCTACAACTATGGAAGATAAAAGACTACAAATTATATCACAAAAGAAGAAAATATCTTTGCTTTATAGTTAAATATAATCTGCTTAACCTCATTTATTTTCTGCTCTGTCACTTTAGCTCCTCTCTTTTTTTTTAAGATTTATTTATTTATTTGTTTGTTTATTTGAGAGGAGGAGGGATAGGCAGGTAGAGAAGGAGAGAATGATATTCAGAGGGCAGACCGTCACTGATCATGGAGCCTGATGTGGGACTCGACCTCATGACCCTGAGATTGTGACCTGAGATGGAATCAGGAGTTGGACGCTACGCCAACTGAGTTCCCCAGGCACCCTGCTCCCTTCTTTAAAATAAAATTGTCTATAATCAAAGTGATTAATACTTCTTTCAACACAATAAAGAATGGCTGGAGGAGACTTGAGGATTGTATAAATTATAAGCAAAATACATTAAAACTAAAAGATCACCCACTGAGTTTTTATATTAGATAACACTTATTTCATATTTGTTTTTCCCCAGTTTTATTGAGATATAATTGATATATAGCTATAATAAGCTTAAAGTCTTGATCTGATATACTTACATAATGCAAAATGATCACCACCTTAATACTGGCTAATAAACTCCATCGGGCCACTATGTATTAGGCACAACCTTAAGTGTTTTCTTTCTCACTAAATCTTCACATCTATACTATAGAGTTTCATAATGATGATCGCCCCACTTTACAGCTTAGGAAATAGACTGATTAAAGTAAAGATGTTTGTTAAGGGCACAAGGTTAGTACATGGTGCAGCCATATTTGAAAGTGTATAGTCTGCCTTCAAAGTCCCTTCATGAAACATTCCTTATCATTCTCCATAATAATGAGGAACAAACTCTTGATATACTAATAACACTTTTTCTTGTTCTCTATGGGTGGACAAATTATGTTTCACTCTTTTAATATTAAATCAATTATATGGCAAAAAGATAGCCATTGGCATGATTAATTTTATTAATGATCATAAAATTATTTCCTTCCTGCCTAGAAGATAACACTATCTTTAGATAAAAGAAGAAGAAAACTTAACATAAAAATAGAATTGCTCAGAGATGAGAAAATTTGTCATTATAGTGGTAAAATCCTTGTGGAATTGTTAAATAAATATTAAACCACTCACTTTACTCCTTCTAAAATAATAACTATGCATTTTTGTATAATCCATTCTTCTATTTCACAAATATATGATATGTTAAATATGCACACCAATGATAAGTCTTTAAGTCAATATGATTCAATAAAATCATTCTTATTGTATCTTTTTTCTATTTAAATGCTTTTTTAATATTCATAACAGAATGTTAACCTATTTTAAACATGAACAACACCATTAGTTATTATTTTCTTATCCATGCCTCTTTCATGATTTTCAGTCTTTTTCTAAGCACTGTAAAAATAAATGAGTCACCCACTCAAATACTAAAGAGATAAAATGAAAAAAAAAGCTAGACAATGTGATATTTACACAACAGTTGAAACTGCAATCATCACAGAAAGAAAATAATGTTTTGACTTGTAAACTGAGAAAAAAATAACAAGGATATCAGTATTAAAGAATAATAGATAATAGATGTCATCTTCTTACATTATCACTTTTCTGACCGTAATCACAATTTAAAATGAAACTTGTGAATAAAGAGTATTTGAAGATAACATAAGCTATAATGAGTATAAGACATTACAGGCAAAATGACTACATTTGTTTTTTCTAAGATTTGATCACCATTAACAAACTCTCCACTAAATTTATGGATTTAAGGAATTGAAAACCATAGTTCTGAAAAAAAATAATTTGGACTGATGTACTTGTGCAGCTTACCAGAAACAAAATTGAAGAACTTGTATTTCCAAAAATTGTTTTTCTAGGATTAATTTTTTAAAGGACCAATGAATTATTTTTCAAAGTATTTTCTTCCATAAGAGTAAAAAGGGCAAATATACATATTCTGCTACCCATTTTTTAAAGTTGACATTATGTTCCATAAGTACTATGTGCATAAGTTACGAAATTTTATCCTGCTTTACCCTTTGGTAAAGTTAAAGGTAACTAGTCATCAACTTTGTCCTAATACTCCTTAATAAATAGGGACAAGGTTACTCAATAGCATTATATGTTAATAGGCAAAGGAATTCTCCAACCATTAAATACTGGTAGGAATGCAAAATGTATTTATTGATATTTTTCCTGAATACAAGAGAGGAGTATAAACTTAGGGGAGAAAAGGATAGGAAAAAGACAAAATACTTTGTCAGTCCTAAAATTTCACAGGATGCAATATATAACCTGAAATATTATATTGTAAAACTGAGATAGATAACTATAAATGCAAATAGACTAATACAGATCTAATAAGATCTAAGGTAGAGTGGACCTGGAATAATGCACATTCCAGACAGAAGCAATACTCTACATAGTATGCTTTTTACCAGATGGAGGCCCTTTATGTCGAGAAATGCTGACATTAGTTGACCCCAACCTGAAAGAATGATCTGAGTCAGTACTTTGTAACAACTACAAAGAAAGTAGCATGACAATAATTACAGTAACAATTTAAAATAAGAATTACAAATTTTCCAAGTAGTGTAAATACTCACACCCAAATAAAACTTTATGATGATGAAAATCTTTGTATTCATTATGGCAGGTAATTGTCTTTGCTCTTGTGCCATGGGGATCTCCTCTCTTTTTTCTTTAGTTCAAGAGTTTTGCTCTTCTGATCATTTTCTGGATGTCCTGTCTTACACTTCCATGTGCCCTTCTGCTTTGGAATGGTTGGTAATATCTTTCTTTTAATATTATCAAAAATTCTTATGTGTCTGCATAAGCATATGTCAAACTTGGCTTTTAAATACTAGTTTTTAACACTGATATGCTCTGGAGGATTTCTTTGTTCACATTTGCCTTGAAGAAATTTTAAACATTAGTTACTTATTAATAAGGAATGATTTCTCAATCAATTTTGGTTATCTTGCATCTATAAATGTCTTTAATATGAATTGTGTTTCTTAGACAATTTGCCACAATATTTTAGCCTAATTAAAATTCTGCTCTATTATACCAGTGGGTAGGATGTCATACATTTGTTCTCCTTTAGATGAAAAACAATAATGCCTTATCTGTGCTGGTCTTGGATATCTTACAGGTTGCACAAAATTATTGATGCCACAGTGTTTTGCTTTGTTTTGTTTTTAATGAAACGTTAAATGTCTCTCCGAGACTGAAGTAGCCTTTAAGGTTTACCTTTTTACTGTAGCTTAGTGATAGTAATAATAATTTGTAAGAAAGAATTCTACCCTTGAACACACAAATCAGGAGGCATAATCAGAGGTTACTGTAATTTTTTCTCCTCAATACTTATAAACGTGTTCAAATGATCTGACTAAAATCACGTGGTATTTTTTCTCACTTGTGCAGCTTTCCTCTAGCTTTTTACAAAGATACTCTCACACACACACACACACACACACACACGTTTCAAAAATGAAAAAAATAAAACGCTTTGTTTTTGACAAATGACTGACTATCCATTTCTAATTGCTAGATTCAGGCATATGGACACATAACGTCCTACACAAAACCGAGTACCCAGTGACAGGCCAATGTTTGGTTAATAGGATAATGTAGCTAGGAATGGATCACTTTTATTTTGTGATAAAATGACCTCAAGTCAAATATCATTCTTACATGTGATTCTAGACTTAAGACCAAAAACAAACAAAACAAACAAAAATCCAAAACCTTGCAAGAAATAAAGTACATCTATTCTCACGTATGGGCAAACTGGATGTTGCTGATGACTCAAACTCTAGAACAAGCCTAGAATCAGTAGCATTACTGAGTACTTACAGTGACAGCAATGCATGATATGAATGTAAGAGGAAAACTCTGTGACAGAATAGGATTGCACAGAGTTTCTACTTGAATTAATATACTTTGAGATAGACACACTTAAAAATGAGTTATTTCTCTTTTATTTAATCAGTTTTAATGTGTTTTGAGGTTAAAAATGCCTATCCCCCATGTATTGAAATTGTATTAATGAAATTAAGTGTAAAAATGTCTGATTTACTCATCAGTCATGGTTACTTTTCTTATTGAAGTCCAGAGACCACTGATAAATGAATTCTCAGGTTTTAGGAAAGAAAATTTTCTATTCAAGTTTTTTATATTGTTTTTTTAAAATGATACAGGATATAATTACATTGTCCTGATAGCCACTAAATTTTCCATGAATGATCATAATATCTGAATTTATGACTTAATATATCTATAAATGGACTCAAACTATAGAAAATATATTTTGTGAAAAGCTTATTGATAATTCCATGTTAAAATAAATAATGGTAAAATCATTCTATTTGAAACAACTTTACATATGATTAAAATAACTATTTCAAAGCCATAAAGTTTAAAGCTAAATTCATTTTACTCATGCCCAGAAGGCATTCACAGTTCATCACATATCTGATGAAAGCTGTCTTTGCACATTAACTATTTCATTTTTCCCAGCAACAAAACCATGAGGAAAACACACACATACTCTAGGTGTGAAAATCTTGGCATTCCAGCTGTTCTCAAAGATAAGCTTATGCATTTTTGACCTTTCAATTCATTCCAAGAGTTTTCAACCAGCTCATTTCTGCATTATTTTCTGGAAATTTTATGATATGGCATTCTTATCTTCTTCATTATATGGGCCAAGATGAATAAAACTTCTGTTTTGTTTCTTTATTACATCACATGAAATAATTAACTTCCTCCAAAAATGAAAATAAAATGAATAAAAGACAAAATAATTGATTTTGAACAACCAGACAAAAATAAGGAAATAGTTTCATTCCCAGTATGACTGGATCTCTTTATATCAAAATGGAATTGTTGCTTTCCTTTTTGATATTCTTTCTTTATTTTTTACATTTAATTTTTATAGATAATGCTACACATGATTGAATTATCCAGTGAAATTCACACTTCTCTCCCTGTGCTCCAGCAACCCTGCAACAGATAATCATATTTGTTTCTCATCTGTCATACCAGAGTGTCTTAAAGAAAATTCTTCCACTTATGAATATATGCTTATCCTGCATTTTTTATACACAGAGTGTGTATGTGTGTGTATATATGTATACACACACACATATATATTCCTCATGTCCTTGCTTTTCCATTTAATATATCTTGAAGTCTATTTTCATATAAGTAAACAGAGAGCTTCTTCACTGATTAGAGTAGCACATCATAATACTATTAGTTACATCGTAATGTATTTTAACATTCTCTTGCTGAAAGATAGTCATATTATTTTAATTCATTTTACTTTTGCTGTTACAAACAATGCTGCAATTAATGACTTTACTGAGAAAAGTATATGCATATGCTATTTCTCAATTTAGTCAAAGAATAAATCCATTTGTAATTTTAATACTAAAATTATAATTATAATGAAATGAATGCATCCTCCTTCCAGAGGTAATAGTTCACACTCCCACAAGCTTTATGAGAGAATGCCTATTTCCCAGAAGCTTCATTAACAAAACACTTTGTCATTTATGTTTCAGGTCTAGATGGAGTAACAGGGACAGGATACACTTCCAGTACCAAAAGGCCTTTTCTGGCTTCCCTTTGATTAGTGTTAGCATGACCTTTGGTTTTCAATAATTTTCCTTTTAACCTACAAGAGTCTTCAGTTTACATTTATACTTGAAGCGAGTTTCTTGTAGTTGGAATACAGTGGGGCTTGTTTCAGATCTCCAATTTCCACTATCAACAAACACAGAGGTACTCCAGTAGAGAGAAGGTAGTGGTGATGGATGTTTCAGTGCAATGCTGCTTATATTGTAGTATTTGTTATATTATGTCTTGAAGAATAATGTGTGATATGTATACTGTCATAGAGTAAATAGAACTGTGATTTATGGCTCACCATTTACATAACTATTTTAATATGCTACCTTCTATCCTGCTTTAATGCATTTCAAAGCAAATTAATCCTATTCTCCTTTATATATATATATTTTGCATTGTGGGCTATGGAGGCATTGTTAGACAGAAATTATAGGTCTCTGTGTTATATTCCTGATGCTGTGTTCTCCCCTCCTTTCCTAATATTTGATCTCAGTTCAAGAGTGAACATGAAGATGAAGTGGCAGATTTGTACATCTAGTACAATCATGTTTATTATAAAATATATGGGGTGTTATATACAGCTGAAGTACAATCTAGTACAATCATGTTTATTATGAAATATATGGGGTGTTATATACAGCTGAAGAATTATTGAACACCACATCTGAAACTAATAATGTACTATATGTTGGCTAAATTTAAGTTAAAGAAAAAGTGAAAAATAAATAAATAAGTAAAATACTGTGTTTCACAGGACATCCATTTCTAATTGCTAAATTCAGGTAATGCAGATATACAGTTTTGGTGAGAAAATTTATTCAAAACAATTCATGAAAAGTTTGAAAATTTGTAACCTGGTTTTTTTCATTAATTTAATTAAGGAAATTTTAGGATATTAATATTCTTGTTATAAAAACACTATTTTAGAAAAAATAGATTATTATTTGAGAAATTTCATTATTTGGACAAGATAATAAAGAAAGAGCTTCAGTGTTTGGGCAAGTATTAATAAAGTAGCAGATTTCTATCTTTTTCAGGACAATGTTTATAACATTTAATCTCCAGATACTGAAGACAGTTTTCTCCGGAGAAGGATGCTCAGTTAACCTCAGAGTAAATATTTGACATGTGATGTACAATTCAGTCAGGTTGAGTAATTAGGACTCAGTTTAGACCAAAGTGTTATAGAACGGCAGAGATTTTCTTTAAATTGACAACTTATGATTAGTTCACAGGTGTTTTAGGTTTTATCTTTATATAAACTAGATGTCCCATATTATTAATATAATATGCCATACATATGTTAACTGTGATTAAAATAAGCTTTTATCTTAAGGAATACTATAGTGCTCCTTGACAAAAAGATATAGGATATCTACTATACTGAGAAATATTTAGTATTTTGCCAATAGCTTAAAATATATGTATTTATATATAATATATAAAATATATAATGTATAAAATATATTTATGTGATTGCTTGATTTTTCAGACTTGATTTTGATGTCCACTTTAATTCTGTAATTCATTAGTATTTTTAATTCATATAGGAAATAATGATACATTTTGCTCATTAGCTTATAAGGAAAGAAGTAAAAATAATCAATTAAATTGATAACTATAATGTCAAGGTATGGCCAGCCTATGCCTAAACATCGCTAGTCTTGAGGAACTGTTATTACCAGACTAAACCCACCTCATTTTGAAAAAATCTGCTAGCAATTCCTTCCCCATGCCCACATAGGCTTTTTTTAAATAAGGATGATTCTTATCACCCCATTTCCCTGCAACTTTATTTTAAAGGACCAAGAAGGAAAACCAGCATTTAGCACATTTCTCTTATGTGAGCCATTTCTTTCTCTTTTACCTTATTGTCATTTGTTCTACTTAAATATATTAATTTAGCCTAAACTTCTTTAATCGGAGAAGATTGACCCAATATTTCAGTTATGGCCTGTTTCAAACAGACTACTGTCATTGTATCAATTCTAAGACAACATGTCACAAAAGAAAAGAAAATCATAAGGAAGTTTACAATCCTTTGCAGTGTTTATTGAAAAACAAATCACATATACGTGGACCCACACATTTCAAACCTTTGTTTTTCAAGAGGCAACTGTATTGTTAATTGCAGCTAGACAAATCACACTCTGTGGACTATGGGGTGTCTAATTAGAAGACAAGGAAGGAAATCCTATTTGATTTGGATCTGTTAGATTATTTGGGGGAGGGTTCAGGATAACTGGGCTTTGTTTTAATTTGAAAGCCAT
This sequence comes from Mellivora capensis, assembly GCA_004024625.1. Classification (NCBI taxonomy): domain Eukaryota; kingdom Metazoa; phylum Chordata; class Mammalia; order Carnivora; family Mustelidae; genus Mellivora; species Mellivora capensis. Next base: position 19,895 of record PISX010025115.1, read on the forward strand.
TAGAAAGCTGGAGTAATTCCATCATTTGTTATTTTAATAAATCTTAAGACAGAAAACTAGCGTAAGACTGAAATTGTAATTGGTAAAGAAACTACAGTCACTCATACCAGCCAGAATAGTAGTACATTTGGTGTTTTTTAAATTTGTACCATATATGTATTGCTTCTTTCAGGGACCCAACTCTTTCCCTTACTTCCTCACAGCCACAGTGTGTCCTTAATGAATGTTGATGTTCTATGAAATTGTTAACATTTAAAAGAAAGACCTCAGGCTTAGCCCTGAGTGCTAGGCCAGCTCCTGGATATCTGCTTTTACCCTTCTTACATGAAATAAAATATGGAAGCTAAACAAGATAGAAGTACAGACCTGTGCTTGTATTTGTTGTAGGCCCTCTCCTTCATAATTTTAACTCTTCTTGTTTTGAAAATCCATGACCTGGTGCACTATCACTCTGCTATAGTTCTTTGGTCCCAATCTTGCTGATTTTAATTAATTTCTAATAACTTTGATTTTTGGTTTTTTCTCTCTCATGTTTGATATAAAAATTTTGTTTTGATATTTAATGTTTCAGTGTAAGGCAGTTAATATATAGCATTGACTTTGGGTGGCAGGTTAGTAATAATGTGATGACTGTTTTTATTCAAAATTAATTTGAGAGACACCATAGATCTATCTTGGGTACTTTGATTTGGTTGTATAATGAATATCTTAGCAGATGGTAAGAAATTTTTGACTTAATTAGACATATTAAGAATAATTTAATGACTTTGACTTTGAAAATGATATTGCTCTTGTCTTTAGTTGTTCTCATAAAGCATATAAACTAATTGATTAATAAGGAAGAAGACAGGCCAACTGTGCAGACACAGTCTATTTATGAATGTCTGTCTGTGCCCTAGATTTTATACACACACACACACACACCATTTTTCCAAATTTGAGATAATTGTTAAATATGTTGAATCATTATCAATATTAGAAAATACCAAAAGAGGCAGACATCTAGCATGGTATAATCTAAAATTATTTCTTACTATACATTTTACTTGCTAACGTTCTAGTATCTAATTCCTAGATTACATAAATAATGTCAAGTCTTAAGTGAGTTAAAACTGTGGATACACAAGGCTTTGATTTATTCACTAGCACTGATACTGTGAAAGTTATTAATATGATTTTCTCTTTTTGTGTTTTCAAATACATAACATGCTCCTTTATCTGTTCAGTTTTCTCAGGAGTACCGAGTTTGCTACAGAAGGAATATGCATCATAAGAAGATCAAGGTAACATACAACTTCAGGATTAAAAAAAAAAAATTAGCATGGATATTTCCATTACAAACAGGGTAGTTTCTCCTAAAAAAAAATAGTGACAATTTGTTTCTCACTTCATTATTAAAAACTTGCTCTCAACTTTTGTCTAATTTGGCAAGCCCTAGTTGCATGTGACTTTTACAAACTTGAAATATATACCAGTCAAATAAATATGTGCTATAAGTGTAAAATACAAAATTTTAAATATCTAATATGAAAAAGTATCTTAAATGCATCATTAATAGTTTCTTTTTTGTTTTTTTTTCCATTTTATTTCATTTTATTTCTTTTCAGTGTTCTGAAATTCATTGTTTATGCACCACACTCAGTGCTCCATGCAATACGTGCCCTCCATAATACCCACTACCAGACTCACCCAATCCCTCCACCCCCCTCCCCTCCAAAACCCTCAGTTTGTTTCTCAGAATCTGCAGTCTCTCATGGTTTGTCTGGTTTGTCACCCCCTCTAGTTTCCCCATCTCACTTCTCCTCTCCATCTCCCAATTTCCTTCATATTTACAGTTTCTTTTATTGATTATATTCTGGAATGTTCACTTGGGTGTTTACTGGCTTAAATAAAATATATGGTTAAAATAAAATTTACCTAATTATTCATGTATCCATTAAATATAAAATTATGTATATTGATCTCATTGTCTTATTATTTGACAGCACTTGTCCAGACTGCAGATAACTTTTATAAGGTACAGATGGAGAAAAGAAAGTAAAAGGAACTTCAGAACTTGAAGGAGCAGAGATGGATACCTTCTTTGTTTCTCGGACTGAACTAAAAGAGAAAAAAGAAGCAGGAACAAGAAATGGAATAGCAAGGTTTAGGGAAATCGCATTATAAACATACAAATGAACACACATATCTGTCCCACTAACATTTAAATTCTCTATTATGAAGAGAATGAGGTGTGAAGGTCATGGTGGGAGAAGAGAAGTGATCCAGTTGTTCAAATTATAAGGTCTGGCTCACCTAGCACTTTGTTAGTTTTACTTATAGAAGCCAAATAGCTCCTGGGGCCTTAAAGCATGCTAGATTGGCTAGGAATCACATCCAAAAAGACTATATCCTCTGTATAGCTATTTTGTTAAATAGCTTTGTTGTGATTTAATTCAAATAAAATAATACAAGTCATGCTTTAAACTGTACAATTCAATTATTTTTAGTATATTTCCAAATATCAGCAAGCAGAATTATGGTCAATTTCAGAAGATTTCGAATTACTTCAAGAAGAAATCCTGTTCTTTAGCTATCCCTTTCCTATACATGCTGGATTTAGTTGTTAGTATTTTGTTGAGGATTTTTGAAGCTGTATTTATAAATATTTTGGCTTGGGACACCTGGGTGGCTCAGCTGGTTAAGCAGCTGCCTTCGGCTCAGGTCATGATCCCAGCGTCCTGGGATAGAGTCCCACATCGGCCTCCTTGCTCAACAGGGAGCCTGCTTCTCCCTCTACCTCTGCCTGCCACTCTGTCTGCCTGTGCTCGCTCTCTCTCCTCTCTCTGACAAATAAATAAATAAAATCTTAAAAATAAATAAGTATTTTGGCTTGAGGTTTCCTTCTGATGGCTCTGGTTTTCGTAAGAGAGTAACAACAGCTTCAAAAAATGAGGAAGTATTCCCTCCTCTTCTACTTTTTAAAAGATTTTGTGAAGAATTAGTGTTCATTCTTCTTTGAAGGCTTCTTAGAATTTATTTGTGAGGAAATCTGGGCCTGAGCATTTTATTATAGGTAATTTTGCTAGTCAATGTGTTTATTTCTTCTTGAGTTGCAATTTGGTAGTTTCAAGTTATTCATCTATTTCATCTGAATTATCTAATTTAGGGGGATACAATTGTTCATATTCCTTTATGAACATTTTTACTTCTAACATCAGTAATAATGTTCCTTACTCTACTTCTATTTCTAGTAATTTGAGTCCACTCTTTTTCTCTTAGTCAATAGAGCTACAAGTTTGTCAATTGACCCACCCAAAGGAATCAACTTTTTTGGTTTTGTGGACTTTTCTCTATTATTTTCTTTTCTTTATTTCATTATTTTCTACTCTAATCTTTATTACTTCCTATTTAATTTACTGCAGTTCCCTCCTATTTTTCCAGTTTCTTAAGGGGTAGTTTTACTTCTTTCTTACCAGTTGGGATGTTTTCATGTCATTTTCTTGCCATATTGCTCTGGCTTGAAATTCTAGTACAAAATGAAAAGCAGTGTCAAAGCAACGTCTTTGTCTTGTTTCTTATTTCAGGGGAATATTTTCATTCTTTTAATATTAAATTTGTTAGCTGTGGGTTTTTCATTAGTCTTTTTATCATATTGAAGGAGTTCCCTTCTATTCCCAGTGTTCTGAGTGTTTCTTTTATGAAAAAATGTTGGATTTGCCAAATGCCTTCTCTGTAACAATTAAGACATATACATATCACAATTAATAAAATAAATGCATATATCACATTAATAGGATTATGATATATTATAATATATATTATTATATGACCCTATATATCGCATTAATAGGATTACATAATCCTATTAATGTGATGTGTTACAATGACTTTGTATCACATAGGATATATATTATATACTGTATATAATATGTATTCATATGTATTTATATATAATACTTATATTTGTGTGTGTGTGTATATATATATATGTAAAATTCAGTAATGTGATATATTACATTGATTGATTTTCCTGTGTAGAACCAGTCATGAATCCTATGATAAACTGTTACTGGTCATGGTGAATAATCCTTTTTATATGCTGTAGGACTTGGTTTGCTAATATTTTTCTGAAGACTTTTTGGATTTGATCAATAGTTTCCATTCTTATGGTATCTTTGTCTGGCTTTCATTTCAAGGTAATACAGACCTTGTTGAATGAGTAAGGTTATATCTTATTCTATTTTTAGGAAGAGTTTGATCGGAATTTGGTGTTCTTTATTAAATGTTTGGTAGAATTCACTGGTGAAACCATCTGATGTGGCACTTTTCATTACTTAGAGATGATACAGGCTATTTTAAAGTCTTTTTCTGTTAAATATGACATCCAGTCACTTACATAGGCAATTTGTGTTGCCTGCTCTTTTTTTCTGATCAAAGTGTTCATATTTACTGGTTTCTTTGCAAGCCTCAAATTTTTGTTTGAAATGAGACATTTTAGAAAATCTATTGCAACAACTGAGGGGATTGCTCTCTGCACTCCTCCACCAGGCTTGCTATTGTGTTTTTTGGTTTTGTTGTGTTTTGTTTTTTGTTTTTTGGTTTTTTTGCTTTGTATCATTTTTAGTGACTGGGTGGACTTGTTTAATGAAATCTGTACCTTACTCAAAATGTTCAGCCTTTGATGTTGCACCTCAGGGTGCAGATATGAATATGTTTCTACTCTCTTTTAAAATATCAGTGGTATTTATTGATAGAGCTCTCTCTCTCTTTCACTGATCACATTTGACTGTTAAACCCCACTAATCTCCACTAATTGTTTCAGCAGTGCCTGGGACATCAATTGCTTTACAAACTAATCCAGTCAAGTTTTGGCTCTTTCTGAGGTCGGTGGTTAATACCTATAATGACTCCAGCATGACTGCAGCCACCTCACTACCTGGTTCTGTTCCACAAAGCAGCCAGTTTACAGCATGGACTGTAGCTTCAGTACATCCACAAATCTTCCTGCTGGCTTTCCCCACATTCCACTGTTTCTTAAGAGTTTTAAAGATTGGCTTTTTTCACTTATTAATATGTATTCAACTCCTCTCCATGTCTTTTTATGGCTTTATAGCTCATTTGTTTTTAGCACAGAATAGTAATATCCTATTGTCTAGATTTACCACAGTTTATATATCTATTCACCTCCTGAATTGTTTCCATATTTTGCCAATTATGTATAAAACTGCTAAAACTAACCATGTACAGTTTTTGTGTGATAAGACATTTTCAGATCCTTTGATTAAATACCAAGGCATATGATTACTAGATTACATATGATAAGAGTATGTTTAGTTTTATAAGAGGTTGCTAAACTGTCTTCTAAAGTGGCTGCACTATTTTGCATTCCCAACCAGGACTCAGTGTGTGTTCCTGTTGCTCCCTATCATTGTTAGCATTTGGCATTGTGAAAGTTGTGGAATTGTCCATTCTAATAGGTATATACTGGTACCTCACTGTTCTTTTATTTCATGATTCTCTAATGGCATATTATGTTGAGAATGTTTTCATATGCTTATTTGGCATCTGTATATGTCCTTTAGTGAGGTGTCTGCTCAAATCTTTTCTCATTTTTAAACAGGTTATTTTCTTATTTTTTTCTTTTAATTTTTTTTTAAATTTTTTTTATTTTTTATAAACATATAATGTATTTTTATCCCCAGGGGTACATGTCTGTGAATTGCCAGGTTTACACATTTCACAGCACTCACCATAGCACATACCCTCCCCAATGTCCATTTACCCCACCCCCGTCTCCCGATCCCCCTCCCCCCAGCAACCCTCAGTTGTTTTGTGAGATTAAGAGTCACTTATGGTTTGTCTCCCTCCCAATCCCATCTTGTTTCTTTTCTTCTATTCCTACCCCCCAACCCCCCATGTTGCATCTCCACTTCCTCATATTAGGGAGATCATATGATAGTTGTCTTTCTCCAATTGACTTATTTCACTAAGCATGATACCCTCTAGTTCCATCCACGTTGTTGCAAACGGCAAGATTTCATTTCTTTTGATGGCTGCATAGTATTCTATTGTGTATATATACCACATCTTCTTTAATCCATTCATCTGTTGATGGGCATCTAGGTTCTTTCCATAGTTTGGCTATTGTAGACATTGCTGCTATAAACATTCAGGTGCAAGTGCCCCTTTGGATCACTATGTTTGTATCTTTAGAGTAAATACCCAGTAGTGCAATTGCTGGGTCATAGGGTAGTTCTATTTTCAACTTTTTGGGGAATCTCCATGCTGTTTTCCAGAGTGGCTGTACCAGCTTGCATTCCCACCAACAGTGTAGGAGGGTTCCCCTTTCTCCACATCCTCGCCAGCATTTCTCCTTTCCTCACTTGTTAATTTTAGCCATTCTGACTGGTGTGAGGTGATATCTCATTGTGATATCTGATTATTTTATTTTATTTTATTTTATCTTATTTTATTTCCCTGATGCCGAGTGATGTGGAACACTTTTTCATGTGTCTGTTGGCCATCTGGATGTCTTCTTTGCAGAAATGTCTATTCATGTCCTCTGCCCATTTCTTGATTGGATTATTTGTTCTTTGGGTGTTGAGTTTGATAAGTTCTTTATAGATTTTGGACACAAGCCCTTTATCTGATATGTCGTTTGCAAATATCTTCTCCCATTCTGTCAGTTGTCTTTTGGTTTTGTTGACTGTTTCCTTTGCTGTGCAAAAGCTTTTGATCTTGATGAAATCCCAATAGTTCATTTTTGCCCTTGCTTCC
>PISX010025116.1:0-26647 GCA_004024625.1 Mellivora capensis
GGGATCGCCATCCATGTTCAGCTTTTTCCACAGGGGATAATGATATTTTCTGCATAGATTTACTTTCAAATTGGCTCTTTGTTTCCAAAGAAGAGAGCATTTTTTTCACTTTATGGTTTGTATTTATACTGATTTGTTTCTGAAGGAATTTGCCAAGAGTTATAGATCAAAAAGCCTTGTTACTAGTACAGAATATTTTTATATATATTCCTTCATGATGGTGTAATATTTTTTTAATTGCTCTGATGCTTTGTTTGATTCTTGGTTTGAGTACTTGTTCTTAAGAACTTGAAAAAAGTGAGCTTTCTAGATCTCTGTTCAAAGAGACATTTGTTCAAATCTCTGTGTGTCAATGCCTTGTTGAATTGGTGCTTTGTGGTTGCAATAAAGCATTGCTTCAGTTTATTGCCAGTGTCTGTCTGATCTTTTCTGCTTGGTCGCGTCTTCAATTGGGATAAAGGATTAAGGTTATTCTTCAACACCATGGAAAGAAAGTTAAGCCTAAAAAAACAAAACAACAACAACTTTAGATATATAAAACATTTTGATCTATTTATGGGCTTATCTTCTTTATAAACTGCATTGTCCAAGTAGGTCTTGTTCCTTCTCTTACCCCATCCAAAAACAACTTTAGGTATCATTTTAGCCAAAGAATAATAATAATAATTCTTCTCCTTCTTTTTCTTTCTCCTCCTCCTCCCATTCTTCTTCTCCTCCCCCTCACCCTTTCCCTCCTCCCCCTCCCCCTCCTCCTTCTTTTTTACAGTATGCTAGTGGAGGGTCATGAATTTCTGGAAATTTTGGTGAAAGCTATGTACTTTCCCTCCAGACAAAAGCTCATATTCCCACATATAAAACTTTGCAGAGTTGATGGACTCCCCGAAGTTCTTCTGTCCTCCCCTTCCTCAAGTTAAGAGCCACTATTTTAGAGAGTGTTATAATTCAGTCTCTTGTGAAGGTAATTTCTCTAAAGAACAGAAAATCTGAAGATGAGAGTGGAAAAAAAAAAAACAGGAAATGGTGTAATGAATGGAGATGAAAAATGCATTCCAAAATAATTCAATTATGGAGTGTCTGAAATTTAAGTAATGCTTTGTTTTGTATGATAAGTGGGAGAAGAGGTTTCAAAAGAGACATTTTCTGTCCCCACGTTCTCACAGTCTACAGATCATGCAAAACTAAAAGGTAGGGGCACCTGGGTGGCTCAGTGGGTTAAGCCTCTGCCTTCAGTTCAGGTCATGATCTCAGGGTCCTGGGATCGAGCCCCGCATCGGACTCTCTGCTCCACGGGGATCCTGCTTTCTCTTCTCTCTCTGCCTGCCTCTCTGGCTACTTGTGATCTCTGTCTGTCAAATAAATAAACAAAATCTTTACAAAAAAAAAACCAAACAAACCTAAAAGGCAGAATATATTTATGTACTGTGGGGAGCAGTACTGATAAAAAGTGGGAAGTGTACCTGCTGGTGATGCGGGCCAGAGAGAAGGAACACAGGATACAATAGAAGGAAGATGGGATGAAGAACTGAATTCACCCCTCTGAAAGACTTTCCCACAAATGAAATAGTGATGATGTGTGACTCTTCTCTGCCTCTAAGGGATAGCATGAGAACGTCTCCACGTCACTTCTGCTCATGCACCTGATACTTTATATATGAGTCTGGAAAAATATGGTTATAATCTAAAACTGCCTCCCCGCCCTCACCCCTACCCTGCCAAGTAATGTAAACAAGACAGAGGGTGTCTTCATGTAAAACATCCAGGGGGACCAGAGATGGCATGGCCCTCCATGATGTTAGGGATTCCTCCTACCCTTTTGCTCCATCATGCATGCTCCTTATTCTCAGAATCCTTTCATGGCCCAGGATGGCTGCTTTAGCTCTCCCCATCACCATTTGACTTCTAATCTTTCCAGCAGGAAAAAGACAAGAGGAAAGGAACATACCTCCTCCCTCTAAAGACACTTCCAAGAAATTCCACATACTTCCCCTTATATCTTGTGCAGAATTCAATCACATTGCCACACTGAAGCTGCAAAAGAGGCTTGAAATATTCTTTTCCTTAGAGCCCATGGGTCCAACTAACAAAAGTCCCACTATTCTACAAATAAGGGAGAAGAGATATTAGAGGACAATGTCCTGTCACCACCATCAGCTGGCCATTGAATACTTGGAGCAAATATCACTGAAAGTGTTTTTAGTTGTATTTTTCTCTAGATTTGAACTTGGGCTTATACTCCCTTCAGTCCCTGGATGCTTTTATCCCGTCACCTCTCACAACTACCAGAAGTCTTGTTCACTAACCCCAACTTGACTGAACTAAGCTTTAGGCCCAGGCTATTCCATACATGCTTGTCAGGGATGGGGGGGGAGGGGTGGGAAAGGAAAGGAAAATATCTTAATTGAAAAGCAAACTGAAAAGAATCAAATCATTTCTTCTTAGCCCTTTGTTGACAGCTTTCAGGCAAAATTAGCAAACTAAAGATACTGTGCCTTTCATACCTCCAGAATAATGCCTTGGCAGTCACTGAGGATGCTTTCTGCCCCTCCCCACCCCCAATTCAGGGGAAAGGAAGTGTTATCAAAACAAGAGGCTAGAAGTACTTGAAATTCAGCAGGTAGGCAGCCTTTGTCTCCAAACAGCCTTAAAACCAGAAACGTCTGAGTCCTTTCCGATCACACCGATCACACCGGGTTTCTATTCCTGTGATCTGGGTCTGCAGCTAGTAGCAAATACCCACAGACATGGGAAAGCACCTCATAAGCATAAGTGGGAATGAGCACACATTGGTGCCAATATATTTTATGTGAGAATTGTTTAATGTTGAATTTTATTATTCTCAACTGGAGGAGCAGACAGGATATCAAAATTGTGAGGGATTTAAAAAAAAAATAAATTGCCACTCCACCTCTCTTCCCCACCCCATGTTTGAACCTTGGATTCAGACTCTACAAAGGACCTGTAATGAATTGATTTGAAGGCGAGGTCACAAACTGGTCTCTTTTAGTGGAATCTAAGCTGACATATTTTCTACGGCCAGTGCAGTATGTGTGTGTTCTTACAACTACATTTGCATTCTTCTAGGTGAGGCTGAAAGCTCCAATTTATTACAATCTTTTTAATTCCCTAATACCTTGCAGCCAGCAGCTGCACTCTTTTACGTTGTCATTATAACGTATGTGAAATTTAGACTGCTGATGGAGGGCAAGGACCATACAGAGAGCCTCCTTAGCATCAGTTAATTCACGAACTAGCACTTATCAGTAGATTTAGTTGAAAAGAAAATAAGGTGGCATGGTGCATCAGAATGTGCGCAGATTTGAGCATCATTTTTCATACTTAATGGACATGACGAATATGAATGATCTTCATATTCAGAGAGAAGTTGGTGGCCGTCTCCTTGTTCTCTACTCAACAAATACCCTATGTGAGCATGGTTTCTGTCTCTCTAAGCTTAGCATCCACAGTCAGGGGAACATACTGTCCTTCCGTTGCATTAGAGAAATGGATCTTAGAAGGAATTTAATTTGGAAAAATCTAATGACCCTCAGTTACCCAACCACTCCTATATTTGGAAGCCAAATGCAAAGAGTACTTACTGGTGGTGATCCATCTGCCTTTTGACGGTCATTGCAAATGGGATCTGCAGAGGTCAGGTCTGGTCACAGAGCCATTAAGTGTTTTCTGTAATGATTTGGAAGATGAAGTTAAATGTTCAGAGAGCTGACTGCTGTAGGACAGATATGCTTCTTTGGAGAAAACTTGATAATTCTGCTTCTAAACCAGGAGCAGAAGCCACAGGAAGGAAAGAGAAAGCAATGGGTACACTAATGAGCAGCTCGTTAGTTTCATGCTGCAGCTCCATAGGCAATTAAATAGTCTGGGTACCATTTCTGGCCAGTCTTGGCAGTTCTACACAGAGAAAGAGATTAAAATGATGACGTCTCGGGTTATTTGGTGACTGTAGCTGTGTTATATATTTGTGAACCTCAAGAAATAAGTTATGTCCAGCCTAGCACTGGGGCAGAATAATGTAGGACCCTGTAAGTAAAAGCAAGAGGAGTCTTTGGCTACCCACAAGTAGGAAGCTAGGCCGATGTTTCTTTACCTCACGTAGGCAGAGTGTTCGTGTCTACTATTATCTTTAGGGAGACATCAGGAATGCTGGGGATGCCAGCCAATCTCCAAATAGAACATGTGCTCCACTTCCACAGAATAAGTGTCTGGGCAGAGCTACCACATTTCCCATAGCAGAGGTTAGGAAAGAGGTGTCAGTAACACTGCGCGTACTTGTTACCTGTAGGGCAGGCCATGGCCTGGGGAAGCAAGATCTACAAACAACAAAATAAGGGAGCAAGATAGAATGTGCTCTCATCTAAGCCTTTGAGATCACAGAACTTCGAGGCCTTAAGCTTCCCGAAGAGTCAGGTAGAGCAACCAAGGAGATATCTTCCACAAGCTTCTCCAGTTCTGTCATCCGTGGGGCAGAGACATCTATGGCAACATTTGCAAGTTAAATGTCTTCTTTCTAAATTAAAGATAACAGATTCTTTCAGTAAATTGTGTTCCATTTCCTTTTTCAATGGGCTACACTCTATTTTTACATGCCGGGAAATATACAATTTGAAAATAACACTGTAAAACTCGTCAGATTATAAACATATTTTGAGAGAAACTCAGTAAAACCTTCAAGCAACTAGCAGCTCCTGCCTTTAAGAATTAGTGTTTGCACAGGATGTTAACTACAACGGAATTAAAATATAAATAAATACACGCATACATACATATAAATAAATAAATAAGAAGTAGTGTTTGGGACAATGTTTTCCCTCCTACACCAGAACCCGATGACCCCAGTTGAGATACACTCTGCCATAGTGGGTGGGAGCACAGGGGCTGCTCCGCATAGATCTCCACATAGATCCACAGCCCCATCATTTATGGCTTTCTTGGCCTCAGGGTCCTCACCTATTCTCTAGCGCAGAGAGAGAGACAGCATAGAGCAACCCTTGCCTGGCACTGTCCAATAAATATATAATGTCATATATACATATATATAAAATAAATATATAGTATATAATAAATATAACTTTAAATGTGTCATTTAAAATTTTCTAGTAGTCACATTTTTAAAAATTAAAAAAAAACAGGAAAATTAAATAATCTAATCTGCTACATCCAAAATATTACCATTTCCATACATGATCAATATCAAGATTACTTTACAATCTTTCTAAGGTATGTCTTCAAAAACCACTGTGTATTTGACACTTACAGCACATCTCTATCAGGATAGAACAGCTCAAGTGTATCATTTAAGATCAGTTTCAGTTGAAAACGTAGGTAACAATGACTTAGGCAAGTAGAATTTCCCTACTGTGTAGATGAGGTCTGAATGTAAGCAGATCAGGGTTGGGATAGCCACTCCACAATCACTGGGCCCCAGTGTTTTCCTAGGGTTTTCCTCCACCATCTTCAACACAGAGCTTCCTGTGTGCTCCAAGATGGCTGCTTAAGTGTCCTTTATCACAACTGTATTCTAGCCAAGAAGGAAAGAAGGATACCTCTTGTCAGAAGTTGCATACAGCACTTCTACTTGTGTTTCTTGGACAAGAACTTAGTCATTTGGCCATACCATCTGCAGGGGTGATTGGGAGCTGTAGTGTTTGTTTCAGACAGCTGCGTATTCAGCTAAACAGGTAGGAGGGTAGATACTGTGGGGAAGATAGTAAACCTTCCATAATACCAGTCTCAAGATTGATGGAGATTTAATGAGAGTACATAGTACAATCATTAGTATAACAGGAAAAAGGCATTAAAGTATGATTTTATTACTATGGTCTCACTCCATTTTTCAAGGCCAAACCAGTCGCAGAATTAACAAACATATGCTCAACCCAAATACTGTTTATTTGATGCATTCTAAAATTTCTAAAAGATAAAAACAATTGCTTTCTCAGGTTCTTGGATTTGGGGTGGTTCTAGATACTTTATCTTCATGAGGGCACATAAAAGAAAAAAATTTGCATTATTTAAGCTCCATGAAAAAATGTTATGCTGAGCTAAGGGAAATGTGCTGAGCAAAATGCATATAAGTTTTTATTGGTCCCCAAAGGCCTAGAGAAGTTAGTTTGAGGCATTTGGTGAATTCTAAATATATCTCATCCCTAATCCAAAATGGACATTAAATGACATTCAAAATGGTTTTGTGAGACTAATGAAAGGGAGACCTCTGCTACCTTTGTGATTTTAATGAAGACATGTGTGGGTCAATAACAAACATCAAAATAATTTTTTTTTAATTTAAAAATCTAAGTAGATCTGCATTCATTAATTTGAGCCAATTAGGTTGACATCAGTCTGTTTAATTATCTATTTGGGCAGATTTTGTAATGAATTTTTAATGCTAAGGTGACTTCTCCCAGCCACCCTAAGGTCTGTAGGTTATTCATCAGCCTTCTGTATGGTGTGCATGCAGAATGCAGAGTAATATTGGCCTAACCCACACAGAGTTAAAAAGGAAAACACTGAAGCTGTGAATCCACATTGAAGGGGGAAGGGAACACTGGACTAGGTGTCAGCAGACCTGGGTTCTGATCCCAGATCCTCTACTGACTTACCTGTAAGACCCTGTACAAGTCTCTTAACTTCTGTTGGTTCAATTGCCTATGTAAAATAAGAAAGTCCAGCTAGAAATTTATTTCAGCAATTTCTATGGTTTTCTAGGAATCAAATAATTTGAGTTAGATGTGTCACTGCTCTCTCCACCATTCAGTGAAAACTCACAACACTGTCCTGTCCTACAGTTTCTTTTCCCCTTCATAAATGTTCTAAGTTTTCAGTCTGATTGATTCTCTCTTGGCTGTGTAGTGGACTGGGAATAGCTGTTTCTCTTGAGAATTGTCAAGTTTGCGTGTTGTACAAACCTATAGCTTTAAGTTAAAATTGTTCTCACTGTGTCGCCAGTGGAAGTATCCTCTCTGTCTAGGAACAGGACCTCTACACAATCAAGAGCCAAGGGGATGAGAAAGCACACATTTCCCAACTGGGTCACTGGGAGTGATGGTGAGTGGGACCACTCATATTTTTACCCTTTGGTTAACAGATCCACATGTTCTACCTTCTAAAGACATAGCACCACATAAGAGTAAAGTATTTAGCGTATATACCATATCCTGGGGGATGGTGCCCCATCGTCACATAGTATCATCTCCAAGCTAGCACCTCAGCTGTACCTTCAAAAGACCATTCCATTGCCCTTATCAAGTCAGCAGCTTCCAGATGGTACAGTATATGATAGGACTAGAGGATCATAAGGTCAGTTACAGACTGTCCTATCTCCTTTATTTTAAAGTAGTTCTCTTGGTCCCTTGATCTGAATAATCTTGTGTAAGCCCCTGGATAGTGCTGCCAAGTGAGTCCCTGTAGGCAGGAAAAGCAAAGCCATACTCAAAATATGTATCAATTCTAGTTAAGATAAGGCATTGCCCCTTTTGGAGTGAAATGGGTCCAATGTATACAACTCATTGCCAAGTAGCTGCCTAATGTTCTCAAGGATCAGTGCCATATCAAGTTCTCACTTGATTTTGGTCTCTACTGCTAGAAAGTTGGATGTTTGGGAGCAATAGTTATGATCAGTAATAGAAAGTAGAATCTCATGCTTTGGGGCTCATGTATGGCCTCATTCTCTGCTGTCATGGCTACTCTATTCATGAGCTCATTATGTCAGCATTGGAATTGCCAGTGACAAAGGTTGACTGACATGAACTGGTCAAGTCATTCTGTCTACTTGATTGGTCAGTGCCTTTTCCATGATTGGTACTCTTTGATAGACATTATGTAATACAAAGATCCTCACATTTAATGTTCATTCCCACAGTGATTTTTGCCCAGGTCTTAATTTATAAAGATCCCTCAGTGGCAAAATGGTAAGTCAAAGCATTAAAGGAAGAATTTATTGCTTACCTTTCCTGAGAAAAGGGGACATACCATACCATGCAGGTCTATAAGGGAAGCATCTGCTTTTGGTCAGAAAGCAAAAGAGGGGTGAAGGGAAGGCCTAGAACAGAACCTTTATTGAGGTTTCCATGGGAAAGGCAAACCAGGAAAGAGCTTAGGATTGGCTGGTTTGAATAATTCTGTTAGGCTTTGGGGCATAGGGACTGTCTCTTCTCTAGTTGTCTGGCTTCTAGCCCTGGGTTGACTTAAGACAGAAGAAATATTTGCTTGGTGTGTGGATTAGATAAGGGAGGTGGTTGGATTGGACAGGAGAGGAATGCTCCTAAGTAACTTTCCTATCTTTAGGAATTAGCTACCCCTGGGAGGGTCAATATCTCACTAGGTCTGTAAGGACCACCAAGATGTCAAAACATCATAAGATCCAGGGAATAAAAAGCATGACCAATACATAGTAGATCCATTCACAGATCTCTCCCTTCTTCCCAATCTGCCCATCTTTTTCTTCCCAGGAACCTGACCAACCAAGCTATTTGCCCATGAATTTATATATATTCTTACCTAGGACCCCTTTTCTTTCCACACTTGTCTTTCTTAGATGACCCTTTGGTGCATTTCCGAAAGCTATATTCACTGAGAGTATTTACCTTCAGTGCTGCCATAACAGCCACCCTCCTTTTATGACATAAGTGTGAGAGGTGTTGGAGAAACACTGGTGGATGACATGAAGGTCGGGACCCACATAACTTTCTTGTGTCCTCTAGCCCTACTTGTGCCTGATTCCAGATCTATCATTTCCGTCTTACAGTGGATTGCTGCTGGTCTCACCAAACCGTAATACCTAGTGCATTTGGTAGAAACCAGCTCATGATGAATAGCTCTGGCCACAAAGTCCCTCTATGTCCCATAAGAGACATTTGTCTTTACCAAGATTCAATAACACACCAGGAGCTATTTATCAAATAGTGGATAATTCTTGGCTATAGATGGCATTAGCCAGAACACTAGGAGTCGGTGTCAATGTTGTAATTTTCATACTGGAGCTTTCTATAAACCCCATACAACATCTTCCTCAGTCAGGTGCATTTCTAAATAGCATCGTGTCTACTAATTCATATGGCTGAAGCATCAGGAATGTTTGCACCCAGCCTGGACCTGCTTTGGGCCACACACAAAACTGAAAGACTTTGTCACCCAGTAAATGGAATGGACCAATATTCACCTTGGAATATCCCAGTGAAATGTGATGCCTCCAAAACATAGAAAGACTACCAGGCACTGTGCATTCTTCTTAGTGGTAGAAAGTTTGAGATGCAATAATGTGCCCTTTGGAAGAGATATCCTGGAACACCCTAGATCAGAGGTCATGAAACTTTTCCTATTTAGGCCAGAGATTAAAAATTGTATGCTTTGTGGCCCAAATAGTCTCTATTACAACTACTCAACACATAAACAATACATAAGCAAATGGCTGTGTTCCAATAAAATTTATTTACAAAAACAGATGATAAGATAGATTTTTCCAACCCCTGTCCTAGACCTAAAAACTTCACTAACGTGGTGGGCTCCACCGTTCGCTAAAGTACAAGCACCACTTCTTACTTTTCCAGTTCCATTAACATGATATCATGGGTACAACGAATGAATGTGATATTCTGTGGAGTGTCCAGATGGTCTAGGTCCCAGATACAAAAAGTAGGAGATTAATGTAGTCCTAGGGCAAGACCATAAATGTATACAGTGGGCCATCCTATGTGAATGGAAAGTGCTTCTATTCTTCCTTCTTGATTTAAAAATCTAATAGGAGGGGGGCACCTGGGTGGCTCAGTCAGTTAAACATCTGCTTTTGGCTCAGGTCATGATCCCGGGGTCCTGGAGTTAAGCCCCACATCAGGGTCCCCATTCAGCGGGGAGTCTGCTTCTCTCTCTCCCTCTTCCCTTCCCCCAACTAGGGCTCTCCCTATCTCAAATAAATAAAATCTTAAAAAATGAATAAAAATCTAATATGTTTTGTCCAAAACCCTCAGGATCCAGTCCCATGTATAATCCTTCCACTCTTGTACATATTATGTGAATCTTTGCCACTCTTAGGGCCTGTAGGCCCCTTCCTCCCTTAGCAGTTCAAGGCATGTCTCTGGCTGGGGTATGATGTAACTTGACCCTATTTATAGGTCTGGTAGCCTGAAGGGAAGGTAAAAAGAGACTCCAAGGAGACATGCAGAAGGCTTTGCACTGCCTTTAAGCAAGGGTGGCAGTGTTAGATTTTAACAGGAAATAGTAATCTACTTCTGCAGGCCCAGAGAATTCAGGGAAATCTGGGAATTCAGGGTTTCAGGTGCATCAATCAGGAGCCTGACCTTGGTGTGTTGACCTCTCAGAACTGAAAAATCAATCTTCCTTGGAGCTCTGTTCTTCTTATAATTAAGTCCTAGGCCTGATCCTAATTTTTTTTTCTATCATCTGGCTGTAGGTTTTCTATATATGTTACCAAGGAGGTCCTCTTGCTTTCATGCTTTGCATTATATTGGTTATTAATCATCCTCATCTTTTCATTCCCTTTTTCTTTTTTTTTTTTTAAGATTTTATTTATTTATTTGACAGACATAGATCACAAGTAGGCAGAGAGGCAGGCAGAGAGAGAGAGGGGACGGGAAGCAGGCTCCCCGCTGAGCAGAGAGCCCGATGCAGGGCTCCATCCCAGGACCCTGGGATCATGACTGGAGCTGAAGGCAGAGGCTTTAAGCCACTGAGCCATCCAGGCACCTGCATTGTCTTTCTTAATGTATTAATGGTTCCTAGCAATA
Organism: Mellivora capensis; assembly: GCA_004024625.1. Lineage (NCBI taxonomy): Eukaryota > Metazoa > Chordata > Mammalia > Carnivora > Mustelidae > Mellivora > Mellivora capensis. The sequence goes on from PISX010025116.1 coordinate 10,758, forward strand.
CCTAAACAAATCCCATCATCCTTATAATAATTATTACCCCCAACCCCTCAAGCATCCAAGATATTGCCACTGCCAGAGTGTTCCTTTCCTCCAGTATCCCATCCCAATTCACCTCAGGTGATAGTTTTAACAATCACAGAATTACAACATTCCAGGAGCTCATCTCCAGCCAGCTGGACAGTGGGCGGTTCAGCTCCCACAACCCCATTTTAGAGCCTCCTTCCTAGACACACTCCTAGATCCACAGGTTGGCTTCCCTAAGAGAGGTATAGTGAGACCCCGAGATTTTCATGCAGGTTTATTAAGGATCATTCTCTGGAACAACTCCTGTGAGCAGCGAAGGAAGCGGGACCAGCCAGAGGGAGAAGTTGGATTATGACACAGTTTCAACAACGACCTCAGGCAGTTAGGAGCTCTGGGACTGGAGTGTCCCTGCAGAGTTGTCCCAAATGAGGCAAGAAGGTCGAGACTTTGTATCTCTTACACTGACCAGCAGTGGATGTGAGCTGCTCCCAGGGTCTGGGTATTAACTGGGGTGAGGCAGCTTCTTTTAGCCAAGGGCAAGTCCTGCAGAGGGACCCAATGATAAGCCTGCAGAGACCAACACTTCTGACATCTGAGTATTTTGGTCCCAGGGGAGATTTGGGTGATACACACCATCTGTCACAGCAGCTTTACTAGCCATTTTGTGAGCCCAGGGGAAACATTAACACACTATGAGGATAGCAGAGCAGAGGATGGAATGAGCTGGAGACCATGAAGCTATCCCTGAGTGGCCAGATCAATCCCGAGACAACCTGTCTCTGAACTGTTTAAGTAAACAAAATGGCTTCCAGTTGAAGACACTCACAACCAAAAATATTTTAACCCCTGCATATGTTATCTCAGCTAATCCTCGGTTACTCTGTAAGGTAGTATTATTATTATTATACTCATTTCAAAACTATAGAACTAAAGTTTAGGGTTACTTGCCCAAGGTCACACAGCTAGAAACTGGAGAAGCCAAATCTGAAACTTTGCATAATCTAGACCCAAAGTCCATGCTCTTCGCCCTTTTACAGACATCCATGTGAAAGCTGATCAGGCTGAAAGGGGGATCTGACTGTCCCCCAGAGGGGGAAACAGTAGCCTGTGTGCAGCTGAAGATCCAATGGGCACTAGAAGAGCTGCTCTCAAGAAGCTCACTGTCCCCTGACTCACTGTTCTGGGTTGTTGTACCCCTCCCTGCCAAATCCTATGTTCCTGCCTTATTTTTTGGAACCTGTAATTGTGACCTTATGTGGGAAAAAGGTCTTTGTAGATACTGTTAAGGATCTTGAGATAAAGAAACCACCTTGGGTTATTTGGGTGGGCCCTAAATCCAAGAGGAGATGACAGAAGAGGCAATGTGACTATGGGAGACCAGAGTAGTACAGCCACAAGCCAAGAAACTGAAGAAAGTACCAGAAGCTGTAAGACCAAGGACAGAATCCCCTCTACACCTTTAAAGCAGGCACAATCCTACCAGCAACATAACTTTGGGCTTCTGGCCTCCAGAACAATGAAGGAATACATTTCTGTTGATATCTACCCATAAGCTTGTGTTACTTTTTTAGAGAAGCCTCAAGAAGCAAATATACCTGGGGTCCTTCACTTTTATTTATTTATTTACTTACTTATTTGGCAAAATTTGTTTTATTACAGTGGTACAGAGCTGAACCTGCAGTTTCTCCAGGGTATACCCACAAAACCCAATTGAAGTTGTTTTTTTTTATTTTTTAATTTAAATTCAATTAGCCAAGGTATAGTACATCATTAGTGTTTGAAAACACTTATTTCCCTTTCTTATATAAAGAAATCAGTGTGCCTTTCTTCCAAGTATGGTTGAACACATTCCTTATGTGACAGATTTCCAATGGAATTCTTCACACTTTAAGGATTGAAAGTAAACTACTTCCATGATGGATGTTGTAAACCTGTAGAGGTGGGAATGAGCGTTTTTGCTGAGAGGAAGGTCCCTAGCCATTCTTTCTCACTAGGATAGCCATAGAATCCAAAAACTTACAGAATTCCTGAGAGAGTCTGGGCCAATGGAAGAACAAAAAGCAGCTGAGCTCTGAGAGAAATGAGAACAAAGTCTATGGAGAATACAGAGAGAATAAGTTTCTAATGTTTGGAAGCAGGAAGAACCCAGTGAGTCAGAAGGCTTGAAATCCATGTCTTTAAAAAGAAGCCTTGGTTTCCTCTTGAAATGCAGGCAAGGAAGCAGATGTTAAAAGGTTTTGCAAAGGAGACTATAAAAGGCAAAGCCCAGTCTGTCCCAAGTCTGAAGAGAGAGAGGAAAAAAAAAAAGTTCTTTCTGGACAAGAGAGCTGGGAGGTTAGAGAGAAGTTCTGATTTCTGTAGTTAAATCTCGCGTGTGGTTGAAAAAGGTAAAGACTGTTTCAATAACAAACAAGAAAAACACTATTTCCGAAGAGTGGTTCCTATTATACTGAGAACAAAAGGAGAAAAAGCAGGTTACTGAAAGGTGAAGAATGGTATGAACTTAAGTCTGACTCTAAAAAGGAGAAAGAATAGAACACATTTTCTGAGCCTGTTTCTGTGAAAAGTTAGATGAAATTTAGAGGATTTCAGCCAAGTCTTAGAATTTTGCCTCCAAAACCACAAGCCTGCGAATGACAGCTGCTCCCTTGAGGGCCTTGCAAACTTCTTCCCAGGCAGAAAATGGGCTGGGGTCACCTGCCTTATGCCCCGACAGTACTTGACACAGGGTTGGGGGAGGGATGGGGAAAAGGCAGGGAGCCCGCTATATAGCAAGTCAGCTTTCCAGAAAAATTGGAGCAAAGTCCCCGTAACCTTCTATAACGAAATTACCAAGTGTTTTGATACAAATGAACTCACAGGTGTTTACAGTTCACGGCACTTATAAAACCAGGTGAAACCCCCAGCCTGGTTTTCAGCACATAGTTTACAATTTTAACCACAAGAAAACATTCTTCCCAAAATAGCAATCTGGTCCTTGAAAATTTCACAGAAGACAGGCTTGCCAGCCCCGCACCTGGGACATAACATCCAAGAGTTCATGTGTGGTCCATTACGATAAATGTTTTAAGAGCTCAAGAGAAAAAAAATGCATGTGAGTACACAATGGGCCTTAGTTTTTTGTGTTTTTTTTTTAAGATTTTATTTATTTATTTGACAGACAGAGATCACAAGTAGGCAAGAGAGGCAGGCAGGGAGAGAGAGAAGGAAGCAGGTTCTCCGAGGAGCAGAGAGCCCGATGTGGAGCTCGATCCCAGGACCCTGGGATCATGACCTGAGCCGAAAGCAGAGGCTTTAACCCACTGAGCCACCCAGGCGCCCCTGGGCCCTAGTTTCTAAGGATTCTGCTCTAATATGGATTTCTTCTCTGAAGCAACTACAGTGTTTCTAAAACTTACACGACCAATATAATATATAGTAAGAAGGGCCTGATTACATTTTTTTGTTTGCTATTTGTTTTTAGAAAAAAATCATGTTAAACTCTAAATTGCTCTTTGAACTGGATCATCGAATCAGCAGAAGAATGAAATGTACCAGCTATTTGGCCATGCAAGTGATAGGCTGTAAGCACATTTTGTAACATGAGTATTCAATGTGGCATGAAACTTTCCTTATCAAATTATTTCTTTCTTCTTATCTCATGTTCTTTCCCAGCAGGCAGGAGCCTGTGCATGGCCTCCAGCGTCTTCTAGGGCTCGCTGCTCTCAGACTTCCCATCTCTCATCTCCCTCACAAAGTCCAATCACCATTCCTACTTGGGTCTAACATCACATGAAAAGAAGGCAAATATTTAACATTAACATCATTTAATAAACACATATAGAAATTTCTGTGTGTCGGGCATAAATTCGAATCACAGCACTTTACAGACATTAACCCGTTTTATCCTCAAAAAAACCTCTGAGATTCTACTCTCACCTCTATTTTACAAATGAGGATGCTCGTCGTAGAACTAGTTAGAGGTGGATCCAGGAGTGAAGTGAGTGTTTTTTTCATGAAACACTATGTCGTGCTAGCTTAAGTTACAGTACTAGAAACGGGGCACTGAAGCAGAGTTCTCAAACAATGCTAAGTACTCATATGTAACCATTATAAAAAATGGAGATTTAAAAAACTTGATAAATGGAGATTTTTTTTAATGGAGGAAGGTTATCTAGAATGTTCATGTGGACAGGTTTTCATCAGGGGCTTCTAAAATCACAGTTTATGAAGCTTTATGGTACATAGCTATATGCAATAGTAGTATTAGTCATCTGATATAATCACCAGTCAAATCTGTATACACCTTTAAATCATTAATTACATTTATTTCTCTGATTATTATATTTGAGAGATCCAGAAAAGCACATGGTAAAAAAAAAAAAATCACTCCTAATCCCACCATCTAGAAATCATCATCACTGATATTTTTTTAAGACGTATTTATTTATTTGACAGTGAGAGAGAGAGAGTCAGTGAGAGAGAGAGCAAGCAAACCGTGGGGAGGGCAGAGGGAGAGAGAGAATACGGAAGCACGCTCCCCATCAAGCACGGAACCTGATGCAAGACTCAATCTAAGACCCCAAGACCATGACCAGAGCTGAAACCAAGAGTCGGCCACTCAACCAGCGGAGCCACCCAGGCACCACCATCACTGATATTTTTATAGAGAGCCTCTCGTCTTCTTTCTCTGTGGATATTCATTGTTTGGTGTAGTGACGTAGCATTTATTAAATGTGCTCTTTTTCCCAAAAAATACATTATCCAAAGAAAAACAAGTTGTACTTTTTTTCAGTGTCTACTAAATATTCTCAAAGAGTTGTAAAAGTCCTAAAACCAATACATTAGGATTACAAAAGTACTTTAAGACTAGAAATAAACTCCCAGTGATATATACACTGGAACATTCTTAGAAATTCAAATACTTCAGTCTCATTGAAGCCACAATGGTGATAGTTTCCAAATATGATTTCATCATTACATTTTCTGCATTGCCCAGAGCAAAGTGTTAGCATCAGTAGGTTGAAAACAATGCTTACTCTTAAATTTGTGCACAGATTAATTGATAAGACACATCCATTAATTCATTATTGATTTCTTAGTACATTGATTCTAAAACTTCTCTAAGATAGGAAGGCACAAGAAAACCAAAAGGAAATATTGATTTATGACTATTCTCATACGGCTTAACATTTGTGAAGTAAACTGTATCCACCAAGTGTGTTGTAATTATTAATCACAAAACACCTTGCTGAGCTAGTTGTAGAAGAATTCTTTCCTACAGGAGGAAAATTAACACTATAAATCAACACTCTAGTTTGAAAATTGGCATGGCTACATGCTATGATTTCCAGCATCACAAGAGGCTGAAGGAATTCCTCAGTTGAGAGGTGGCTACAATGTCACAGCTTCGAAGCCAGCTTCCTCTTGACCGTCCCAGTAATTCTGCCATATGGATTGTCTAAGGGTAGCAAGACCTGTAGGAAAACCACATGGCAACTTCAGAGGCATTACAATAGACCTCTCCTTTTTTCTGTGAATCAACAATAAAAATCTCAACTCACTAAACAGGAAAATGTGTATGCCCTACAGTCATACAGTTATTTCAAGTATAGCAATGCCTTATTTTCTAGAAAATTTTGTAGAAAACCTTTCTAGAAAAGTTTTTGAAAAATTTTAATCATTGGGCTATGAATGTTTCTCAAATGCATTATATATCCCTGTTTTTTCAATAGAATGTTCTGAACATAATTTGGCCTTTGCTTGATGCTTCACTTTGAACATCAGTCATTGTCCAATGATAAAATACTGCCATGCCCTCAGGAACGTTTGAGGTCCTCGGCGCTGTTAGCCCAATACTAAATGACTCCAGAAAGCTGTGAGTTTAGAGTGGTTCTGTCTTCCCACCCTGTCATTTGTCACTCCTCTGCCGTTGTCGATGTGTCCTAACTCCCCGCTTTTCGTGTGTTGCTTTCGCTTCGTAGCCACGTGCTGGGTGGGGGCCCGAGAGCAGCTCTGGCCAGCCCCAAAGTGCAGACACGGACCCGGGACAACTTGTTGAGCCTCTCAGTTGTCTTCACGCAGAGCCCTGGCCTGAAGGAGCTGGGCTTCCTGCCTTGGGGTCCCTGCCCGTTCTTCAGGTGGGAGCTGAGGAAGCTGGCAGTCTGACTTCTTGGATAGAGAGACACAACCGGCAAGCCGGCAACAAGTCTTTGAGCTGGGATCGGTGCAGGCCGGGGGTGTGTGGGGGCCCTGAGGAGACCTTCTTTCTCTTTTAGGTTCCTGGGCTGAGCACTGTCCCATTCACAACCTTGACCCTTTTCTGTTTGGGGTCCTTTGTTTTAGCTTTGGTGGACATGGCCAGGATTACTTTTGGGTCCCCCTCATGCTTTTTAGAAGGTAATTGCTTTAAAAGGCTTTCTATTCTAATTAGTGGGGTTCTGGTAATCACCATGCTTTCCTTCCATCGCAGTCAACAATGCTGCCTCCCTGCTCAGCTGAGTGAACTGTATCTGGGGGTCAAGGTTGCTCTCCTCTGCCACACAGAGTTCTCGAGCAACTATGCCAGGCACCTAAGCATGACTTCTCTTCCCAGTGCTGTTCCCCAAACCCCACCTACAGATGTGGTGGTGCAGAGCCCCTATGGAGCCCAGTAATATCATCTGCAGAACACAAAGTGACTGGTCACAGGACTGTGGCTAAGAAGACTCGTAGGTCAGCAGGCCCAGAATTCTATGGCTGCGGAGCCACATTAATAGATGGTCCCTCCCTCCCTCACCTACACACTAAAACAAGCCATCAAGATGATGTTTTTCAAATTCTAGAAGTCCGTGAGAGGATGGATCAAACAGAGAGATCCTACCATTCTGCAAGTGGTTCGAGAGGGGAAGGACAGTTCTAATTTCCAAGGCCCCACCACTTCGAGTCAGACACTCCCACTTGGTTTAACCTTCTGTCATGGCTTCAAACAGCTCCACGTAAGTGTTTTTCCCAAAACAAGTTTTCCTTTCAAAAAGTGCACTTCCTTATCTTGCTTTCTAGAATTGCCATTGGAAACACAAACACTCTTTCATTTTTCTGTGGACATTTTCTGTTTATATGCTACTTAAGTTGACGACTGAATCCAAAGTTAAAGACATTGAAGGAAAATGAAAATAGAATCTTTTTCTTCTCCTCCTCATCGCCTCATCATGGAAGAATAATGAAGCCGTGACTTTGGGTGGCACTTTTCAGAGAAGCAGATCTCAGAGCTGTCTCCTCTGGCACACTCTGTGCTTTCCTTTTCATTTACTCCCCACAGCCTCCAGCCCTCCTCCACAATCACTCATCCACTTCTAGGGTACTCCAGCCTCAGGTACCGAAAGGCCTGGAGTCTAAGAGGACTTTAATCAGTGGCAACTATAAATACTCCAAAAGCAACAGCTGTGAAGAGTTTTGCTTGGTGATGTTATCATCCCAAATTTATAAAGACAAGTAAGGGTGTGGGGGCAGGAGGGTGGATGTACTTTAACTATTTCTAAAGTTCTCTTACCTCTTCCTTGTTGATCAGTCCCATTTTGGACATGTCTATGTTAAAGTAGTGCATGTTGGGTAGGCTAATTTCCATGTCTTCTATCTGGAAGCCAAAGTAATATGGATCACATTGGGCAATGGTAAAGCTCTCTCCCTCTATCACTTCTCCCCTGCAACCCACCTGCCCTGCACCCCATTACTCAAGTTCCACCTCTGTCCCTGAGACACCCTCTGGTGGTCCTCTACTGCTTGACACAGCTGTCTCCTGAAAGTCCCCACCCTTTTCCCCTCCAAGTACAAAATCTGTTCTCAGAAAAGTAAGAGGTCCTTGAGTCAGAAAACTGTGCAATCTATGGTATCCAACTGGCCTCCTGGTGCTGGCCAGTCAACCTCTTAAACTCTTCCTCAGTCCATTTCCTCCTCTCAAGGCCTGTCCCAAACATTTCCAGGCCCTGGAGTAAGAATACAATTGGAGGCCCACATCCCAGATGTTTGAAAAAAATAAAATAAAAAAATAAAGTTATGAATCAAGCAGGAAACTTTTAAGTGAAATATCTTCTATCCTCCCAACTTGACAAATATAACGTCATAACAACTGGAAGGCCAGGACGTAATTTAGAAATCTCTGGCTGCTTGCAATGCCATCCCAGATATGGTAGTGTGGGAAGAGCCAGACCCCTGGCCCATCCCACCTTCTCTCTTGGACTCACGTGGGTGGACACCCTTGCTTACATGTTAAGTCTCATTCATACCTCCTGCAAACATCTGCCCCTTCACCTACTCTCGGGCCTAATGGTGTAGGCACTGATGGCATAATCAGCCTCCAGAGGATGGGTCTGAGAAGGAGGTTCGCACAGTTTCTAAAAGTAGTCTCAGGTTATTTGGGCAGTTAATTCTGGGGTGCAAGTATCCAGAGAATGTTCTAGAAAGGGATGTGTGGGTCCCTGAAGAGTTTGTTGCCTTGGTCCCACTGACTCTTCTTCCAGTGGAAAGAGGCATAACCAGAGAAAGGCCTAGAAAGTGCTGGACCATAGCAGGCATCCCTCTTGCCCACGTTGAAGGGTGGTACTCGTGCTCTCCATCCCATCATGGAACTAAATTCAGGCCCTTCTTGCCAGATTTCTGCTTTCCAACAGCCTCCCACAGGTCTCCTTGTCTGTAATCCATTATCCTTTTAATTTGTCACCCTTTTTTAAAGAGTGATCTTTCTAGAGGGCAAATCCAGTAATGCCACACCTTGGTTAAACCCCTCCTTGGCTGCTAAGAGCTTTGAAGTTAAGTACAGACTATAAACAAACCCACAGAGATCCTCCTGATCTGGTTCCTGCCTCACCCCTAGGCACATGGAAAGACTTTCACTCATGGAGCTTCACATATAAGAGATCCTCAACAGTAAATGATGGTTCTATGATGCCACCTGGTCTCTATACCTACCATGCTCCCCCATCCTTGAGTGTGAACCCAGATAATCCCTATTTGTCTTTTAAGACTAAACCTAAGCCCCTTACCCTCAGAAAGCCTGGCTGGCCCTATGTCCCATATATGAGTTAGATGCCTTTCCCTGTATTCCCATTATGCTCTATCCTCTACTGCATCATTAGTTTACTTATTTTTTTTCCTTTTACTCAGTGATGACCTCTTTGAGGGTAGGCACCTGTCTAATTTATCTTTGTATTCTTCACGTGTTGACAGAGATATAATAACCATCTAATAACATCAGATGGATGGATGGAATCTGTCTGCATCTATCCTTCATTCCCTGTCTACCCTGAAACACAGACCCTTGGCCTAATTATTCCTCCTTCAGGGCATTGAGTGTCCCGATATGAGGCTTAAGTTGTGGCAGGTTGGAAAGACCCACAGAATTTTCAACAAACCTAAAGAACTATAACAGTGGCCCATGTTTTCAGGTTGGACAGATTTTTCCATTTTTTGCTCTCTTCTCACTTTCTATAACAAGCTTTTGAACAACAACAGATGTCATTTTTCATGTGTCTTCCACTGTCTTATTTTAACTCTCAACTCTCTGTCAGAGCTGACAGGAGACACAACACATTCTCTTAGTCTTCAGGATGGCAAGTGACAAAACTTACCTCAGGAACCCGGCTCAAAGAGTGCACCTGGATATCATAGAGGGTCTTCTGGACAGAGGGGGAGTACTTGCCTTTGTCATAGGGTCCAGCAAATTTCTCCAGGACAATGTCCCGAACAGTATCCCTAAAACACAGAAGAGAGACCTGAGGACTCATAAGGTGGTCTTTTAGGAATGCACCAAAAAGTTGGGAAGTGGTGACCTTCTGTTCCCCCAGAAAACAATTTTATTGCTGATTTTAGAAGAGATTAATATCCTGTAATGCCTTACTCCCAAAAACACCTCACTTCCAATTTCCCTATGCGCACACACGCACACACACACACCCCATTCAACAAAGGTATTGTCACTCGGCAATCTTAATCATCTAGAACTAGAGTCCACTGGACATTACAGAGTAAATCTTCCTCCCATTTGAAGAATCCATGAAAAGGACTTCCAAGTACTCTACACTCTTACTGCTTAGCTTGGCCAGTTCTTTGCATTATTGTTTTTTCGGGGTTTTATTCTGTGCCAGGCTTGGTGTTAAGGATTTTACATAATTAATTCATTGAATGCTCTCAATATACCTGAGACAGGTATTATTATTATTCCCAATTTAGACATGAGCAATCTTAAATTTAAATGATCCACACTAAATCTCTTTCCTTAGTGGGAGACCCAACTAAGACCCTGATTGTGCCATGTTCAATTTTGTGCTCTTTCCAACATAAATACATCAGCCTGCTGCCAGTGGAGAACCCTTAAAATAAAAAAGGAAAAAGAAGATTGAGGTGAGGTTCTCTGTAAGCCTTTTCAAACCCATCACATAATAAGAGGAATAGAGCAAAACTATGCCAGTGGGAGGAAGTTACCAGGGGGCAGATTCCAGCCTATCAGAAAGTAACATTTCTAACAATTAGAAATTCAGAAGAGGAATGCCTGGTCAAAAAGCAAATTCAGAGTCCAGAGGCCTAATTACTGCTTGTCAAGGATATTATAATAGTAATCACACCTTTACATGGTTAAGGCATTTATCATTTATATATTGCTTCTGTGAATATCATCTCATTTTGAGTTAGCCTACAGTGACCAAGGGGTTTCCTGGGACATGGGACTTTTCAGTATCAGAATCAGAAAAGTCCTTGGCAAACTGGGGTGAGTTAGCCCTCTCTGCATCTACTATGAGGGAGTACAACCAAATATCATTATCCTAGCTTGATACAGTGATTCTTGAAGTGTGGTTCCTGGGTCAGCAGCATCAACATCAGCTGGGAGATTACTAGAAATGCAAGGTCACAGGCCCCAACCCTAGACCTACAGAATCAGAACCTCTGGAGGTGGGTCCAGTAATCTGCATTCTAATAAGCCCTTCAGGTGATTCTGATACACAATAATGTTTGAGAACTACTGATGTAATAAATTGAAAAACAGAGGTGGTCCATTCAAGGTCATTTTAGCTAATACCACCTAGGATTTCAGTGCAGATTTACTAGTTCAAATCAAGAGCATGGTCTTCTGTTATCCAACAGAAGGGACTGTAAACAGTGGGAAGGTTGGATTGGGTGACCCCTCAGTTTCCCTTTCAGATGACGAGTCTATGACCTTAGAGCCCCGGGAAGAGCCAGCACCAGACCCTAGCATATGCTCCTACCAGGTAGCATCAAAATCCATGTCTCTATATTGGTGATAGCGCCATTTACAGTACACTTGGGTGGCAAAACACCGGTCCTTCACCTCAGGGAGGGTGGTGAACTGGTCCTTGATGAATCCTTCAAATCCAGACTGGGTTGTTTTCAAGACCTTGAGGTCTTTGATTCCAGAATGAATGACTGGAGGTCCTGTTTTAAGTAAAAACGTAAGGGGATGAGGTCATAAACAAAATAGTGTTTTCTTACTGATACCTAGCTCTAAGGATCCTGGTCATTAAAACATGGTGCATGGTTTGAACAAAGAACTGCCTCACTGCCCATGTTTTCTGTCTTTCTGTCTCCTCTGAAGTCCCAGGGATGAGGATGGTGTGCCTTTCTCTCTATCTGGATTCCATGACTCCCTGCCTTTCTCCAGCCCCAGGAGAAATGAAGGTGAGAGACTAAACCTTGTTGTGTTGAAACCCACAGAAACGAATACCTCCTCAGCTCCACGTACAGGTGACTTCTAGGCCAAATACTTTCCATTTTTTGAGCTCTCCTTTACTCAACAGATAATCATGCCGATTTGTAAACTCCTCCAGAGCAGTTCTGCTGTTTGCTACCCTGACTGCCTTTATGGGATGGGGGAAAGTTAGTCCTCATGTTGATCATCTACACTGGCTGATGGCTCCAATTACCATCAGACCCTCAATTCTCTTGTGGTCATGAGCGCACTGAAATCAGACAACTTCCTGAATGGGTGGCACTGTGGACCTGGCTCGACCTAAATAGAAACTGGGATTATGAGGCAGGACCCACAGGGCACAGAGCTGCCTAAGTAAGTACCCATAACTTTTGGTTTGGGCCGAAGGAGAAGGGACAAAATTGGTTCATGGGGGCCTGGGGGAAAGAGGGCAGAGTTGGCAAAAATGGAGGGGATGATATAGCTCTCCTGCAGTTCCTGACAACAGGAGGCAAATGGGGAGGATGAAGGAGTGATACGTATAATCTGAAGAAGATATTTACTTGTGTACCAGGCAGTTCTAGCTCAGGACCCGGAATAGGTGGAGAACAGAGTAAGTGAAGGGAAGATTCTCTCTTTTTCTATGTGGAACATACTGTAGCTCTGCAGTTTGCTGAAGCCTGAACAGAACATGGCACTGGAAGACACACTTTGAAATGCCAGAATACAGTGTTCTGCATCATTCTTCCCAAAGAATGATGCTTCCCAAACAAGCACAGCCAGTGCTGAGCAGGTCCTGTGAAGCAATAGTGGTTCCCAATGGGTGAAAACTTCTCCCTAAACAGACCTCCAGACTGTCAGGAGGTAGGAGAGTTTGACTGGAGCGATTCAACAGTTTTGTAAGGAGAGAACTACAAGGGCAGGAAAATTCAGGAATTAACATCACTTATATAAAAATAGACATATAAAAATAGACTTATTTGTGCAGGCTGGAGAGGCTGGATGTTCAGGGCGCACTTGGGTACAAACCCCAAGTAACACTGTGCCATGACAGGATGACTAAGGTCATCTCTTTCCAGTCATGAAGTTAGACCTGATTAATATCTATCTTTCTTGGCTTGTTTAGTGTATAACTCAAGGGCCACAGGCATCAGGCATCACTATATTGTACATGGTTTTAGTTGAAGGACAAGAATATAATTCGATCCTCAATTAAAATATAGGGCAGCTCTTAATAACCCAATAGTTTATATCTTCTATATGGTTTAAGTTGCTGTGGCCAGAGTTTAGAAGTAGGTAAATAATGACTATATTTTGATATTTTCTCAGCCACATGTGTACATCTACCAAAGATAACGATGGCTAGTGGCTAGTGGTAGATCAGTTGATTAAATAAGGCCTTCTGGTCAGAGTGTTTCAGGACAATGAGGCAAAACTGAAATGATATTTTTTTTAACATTCTGAAGTTCTCTTTGGAAACTACATCTGAAGAAGGATCAAGAGAAAGGCACTAGCAATGTCTTCATGCCCTAAGTTGGCTCATGTAACAGATTTTAGTTGTATGAAGACATGGTTCTGCAAAATTTGTATTTCTAAATGCTGTGTGGAGCTAATCCAAGTGAGTCTAAGTTTAAAATCCAAGAGGATTGCAGAAGCAATAAGTATCTATTGAATGAATGAGTGAATGCATGCAACAAGATTGATGCACATCAAAGAATAAGTATTTCACAGCTTAGACTCTTTTTTTCTAGACAGTTCTCCTCCATCAGTCTTCACCATTTCCCTTTCTGATCACACCCACCCAACTATAAGAGACAGCATGGCGGGGGACAGGGAGGACATCACCAATAGCTGAGAACATCTGAACTATCGGCATAAGGTTAGTTGCTGCCTTTTTCAGTCTTTTTTACTTAATCCTAAAAATTCTATTAAGCACTTTTATACAGGAGTCATTTATCCATAGTCACATGGCTAGAAACTGCCAGGGTTGGAATTTGAACTCAACACTTCATTATTTCCTCCTTTTTGGATCCTTCCCCATCCCCATGACGTCGAGTCTTTCTCTTTCCATTTCTTTACAATAAGAGACCTTTCTAGGAGCAAAAAGGCTGTCACCTTCCCTTCCACAGTGTTCTTTGAGAGCCTCAGAGTCCCCAACCTGAAAAATACCATCACCATTTATCTGAATCGGAAACTGCAACATCACTTTTAGAAATGGCCCCCGTGTGTCTGGAAAACTTTTTATTCCTTAAAAATTTCCTATTGAAATACAAAGACCCCATAAAGGAGTGAATTCTTAAGCCTTTATAAGCTAATATAACCTACTTCCAACAGTTATCCCTTCTGGAAAAAAAAATATTACAGAAATGAAATGTAGGTTTGCAATAAGGAATGAGATTAGAACAAGCAGTGGGAATTCTTGAGGGGGGATAAAAAGAAAGTTAATGAGAACCAAAGGCAAATTTTACCTATTTCATCTCTTCCTATACAGATGGTCTTTATCCCCAACATAAGCCAATAAGACTTTGGCTCCTCCAATGGTCTTAATCCTAAAAGGATTCCCAGATGCAGTATTGCATAGTGGTTGAGGCCACAGCCTTGGGACTCAGGATTTCCTGAATTCAAACCTAAGTGCTCTCCGTGCCTCTCCTTCCCTATTTATGAGCACTATTCCCCTCAGAAAATTACTTAATCTCTCTCTACTTTGAGTTTCTCATCTTGAAATAGAAATGATCATCATACCTATTTCCTGTAATTGATAAATGTCTCAGATAGTATCTGCAAAGAACTTAGTAGAATAGCTGCCCCATAGAAAATGCTTTCTAAAAGTTATCATGATGTTGCGATAATTGACTTTTTCTTATCAACTTTTACGACCTGTGAATGTTTCCCATGTTTCACAAAGGCTCATTGGGTTCTGAAAACTACTTCTGAAGTGCCATCTCTACCACCTCCAGCCCTGGAATGAGATTTATTGATCTCTGGGGAGTGTCAGTTCTGCTAGTCAATTTTTTTTTTAATATTTTAGTTTTTTATTTGACAGAGAGAGAGAGATCACAAGTAGGCAGAGAGGCAGGCAGAGAGAGAGGGAAAGCAGGCTCCCCTCTGAGCAGGGATCCCGATGTGGGGATCAATCCCAGGACCCTGAGACCATGACCTGAGCTGAAGGCAGAGGCTTAACCCACTGAGCCACCCAGGTGCCCTGCTAGTCAATTTTTAAATTATCTATTTTCTTGCTAGAATCTGAAAATGAAGAAAGAAGTTGAGTTTTCTAATGTGTTCTGGCCTCAGTTTCACATAGAATAAAATGTTTTATGTTCCCAAAGACAATTAACCATTGCCATGGTTTTGGCAGAACACGAGCCATCTACTCTGGTGTGCTCATCATTCTATGAAGAACAACAACAACAACAAAAACCCTATTCTCTTTTAATGTGAAAAATTTTTCTTCCTTGGCACACATTAGACACTCTGGATGAAATGAAAGAGCTTATTTTATCTTCTCTGTTGGCAGTGCCCCAGCTTTCTGAACACTGGTACGAACCTGAGCCTTTCAAATTCATGGACCCATCAGCTAAAAATACGGTGCCTCACACAAGCTAAAAACAATTCCAATTTAGACTAACAGAATTAATTCAATCAAAAGGACTGTCCTTTTCTAGGTTACTTGTCATGAAACCACTTAATCAGCTTTTTTTTTTCTTTTTCTTTTTCTTTGCCATGGTTATAGAGTAATGCAAAAGAAGATTTTTCACATTTTCCTTTGCTAGAACATAATCTTTTCTAGCTTTTAGTGTCCTCCTACACACTTAACAGATTGTGGTTTATCTCTCAGAGAAGCATACATCCTACCCTTTAGCTCTCTAAGGGAAAGAAACTCACTGCAAATTAATAGAAAATAAGCCCAATTCCTTACCTACGCATCAGGTGTCACAAAGCACAAAGCTTTATTGAGCCAAGAAAAAAAATCCTGCCATGAAGAGGATAATTGCTTCCATGTTTAACACCTCCAAAAAGGACACAAATAGCTAAAAGGAGGATATTTTAAAACTATATTAAATCATTCTAGTAGAAAAACCTTAAACTTGTAAAGTGCTAGAAAAAGTGAAGATTAAATATCATTTGTCTTTGAGAGTCCATTTCACTCATGCAGGGAAAATGCAAGGTACCTCTGTGCAACTCTGGATGGGGAAAGATGGTGCCAGCCAGG
>PISX010025117.1:0-26642 GCA_004024625.1 Mellivora capensis
GTACATATGAAATGGCCTCCAGCCAGTAACACATAAAAGAACCACTGTTCACCTGCCATTGCTTTTGTGAAGGAGGCAACTCTATAAATGGCCTTCCTTGGAGGCTTTATGCCAGATGTACCTCTAATCCATAAAGTAATCATAAAGTAATCCATAAGTATCCATAAAGTAATGGAAAGTCCATAAAGTATGGAAAAAATCCATAAAGTAATCCATAAAGAAAATCAGACTGATAAACACAGGGTATGAAGGCCATTTCAGAATGGGGATAACATCTTATGTAATATTTGGGCCAGTATTTTTAAATATTCTGTGTCTATAAACTTTTTAAAAATCATAAAATATGAAGTATATGATTATCTCACATTGATGAGTCTACAAAGTGAAAAGCTGAATGATGTAACATTGTATATTTTCCCTTTGAGCATGTGATGTTGATAATAGCATTTATTGAGACCTTCCTCTCTGCCAAGGATTCATAAGTGCTTTATATGAACATTAACTTGTATCTCACATAATAACTCTCTGGGAAAGGCAAAATTATTATACCCATTCTGCAGATGCAGAAACTGAGCAATGAAAAGAGATTCAACCTAAGCAATCTGAATCTAAATCCCACATTTTTACTCACTTCTCCAGAAACAGGATGCCCTTGGGATGTCAAAGTGAATTTTCTTCTCCACCCCTCTGTGGCTTTCTTTATTCCATTTCCTCTTTCAGGCGGTCAGCTCGCTCCGGGAACAGCTCGGTGACCGACTCAGTGTGGAGCTGGACACTGCCCCCACCATCGACCTCAACAGGGTCCTGGATGAGATGCGTTGTCAGTATGAAACAGTGCTGGCCAACAACCGCAGAGACGTGGAAGAATGGTTCGCTGTTCAGGTCAGCATCTGGAGCAAGACAATGACAGGTTTCATCCTTCTTTGCATCCCCTAATCATACCTGTTTTTCAGACCGAGGAGCTGAACCAGCAGCAGGTGTGCAGCGCGGAGCAGCTGCAGGACTGCCAGGCAGAGATCCTGGAACTGAAGCGCACAGCCAACGCTCTGGAAATTGAGCTCCAAGCACAGCAAAGCCTGGTATGGGAGGGAAAGACAGCTCTGTTTTTCTCACTAAAGAATCAGGCCCTGAGATGCTATCCCCTCTTCCGTAACCCCAAGGAGATACCAACAGTTCACAGGGCAGAAAGTCTGAATTTCTAATTTGCAACTGTTGTATTCCCTTGCTTTTCCCAAATACTGCCGCTTACCTAGCTAGAAGCAGAGGGGGTAGGTCAACAGCTTTGTACTGTCCCAGCAGGATGCCCTATCTTCCCTCCTGGCCTTGAGCATGATCCCCCAGCACCTTCCAGAGACAGAAAGAGAGAGAGAGAGAGAGAGCACAGAAGGGCAGGAGCAGAATGAGAGTGGAATCTCTGAGCCAAAGGCATTCAAGTATTCTCTTTTTTTTTTTAAGATTTTATTTATTTATTTGGCAGACAGAGATCATGAATAGGCAGAGAGGCAGGCGGGGTGGGGGGGATCAGGCTCCCCGCTGAGCAAAGAGCCCGATGTGGGGCTCGATCCCAGGACTCTGAGATCATGACCTGAGCCAAAGGCAGAGGCCTAACCCACTGAGCCACCCAGGTGCCCCTCAAGTATTCTCTTTTGATTTGGGCCACGTTCCCAAACTCATCATCTTATAAAAGAATGGTATTCACAGTTTGCATTCTACCACTACCCTAAACTTTCCCAGGACCCACACCTCAACCAGACCCTTCACTGCACCCCACACCACCAAGCAACCGGAATACCAATCCACTGGGGGCCCCTGGCTGGTTCAGTCAGAGGAGTGCGACTCTTGCTCTCAGGGTCATGAGTTTAAGCCCTACACTGGGCATAAAGATTATTTAAAATAAATAAACAATTTAAGAAAAAAAGAATACCACACTTTGAAGACCACACTAGCCGCTTCCAGTGGAACACCACTGTCTGTGTCACGTTACGGCCTAGAGAGATTATCTTGGTGAATAATAGCTGCACATTCATCCTCTGAGAACCTTAAAAGCCTCACGGCAGCTTTACGGGGTAAACCCCTTTACTAACCCCACTATATAGATGAGGAAGACTGAGATTCAGAATTACGTAGCAGGGGCCATGCAGTTTTTTTAAGAGGCAAAAGTGGAAGCTGGATCCAGCTGGTTCAATCCCAGAGCCTCTTCTCTGAACCACTCTCTCGGGCTCCTCCCCGCCTCAAGGCCACACTCAGTTTCTCCTCTCAGATGCTGTTGACCCTCCTGAAGCTACATCAGTATGTTGCAGGTTGCAGTGAGCACAGTGGTGGTAGGAATAACTAACCCTTACACAGCTTTTAAAATTTTTTCCAGGAACTGTTCAAAGTGCCTTACACATATTAATCCATTTAATCCTCACAACCATCCTATGAGTTAAGTACTCTGCATTGCCCACTTTTTATAGAATAAAACAGAGGCTCAGAGAAGCTAAGTCATTTTCTCAAAGTCACACAGCTGCACTAGAGTAGAGCAAGGATTTGAAAGCAGCGCTCTGGCCCCAGGACTATGCTAAACAGCCCTCCTGAATACACTCTTTTCCTTCTGCAGACAGAATCTCTGGAATGCACTGTGGCAGAGACGGAGGCCCAGTACAGCACCCAGCTGGCCCAGATACAGTGCCTGATTGATAATGTAGAGAACCAGCTGGCCGAGATCAGGTGTGACCTGGAGCGGCAGAACCAGGAGTACCAGGTGCTGCTGGACACAAAGGCCCGGCTGGAGTCAGAGATCAACACATACCGTGGCCTCCTGGAGAGTGAGGACAACAGGCAAGTTCCACACGATTATTCTCCAAATCCCCCAAGTCACAAGAGGCTCATGCAGGAGAATCCTGCTTCCTCAAGATCCGCCCAAGGTGAAACCTCCCTAACGCATGAAAGAATCTCCTTACAAGGGTAAAATACAAACAAACAAAAAAATAGCTCAGGCTAATCACATGACAGTAGAAGTGTTCAAAAGTATTCGGAAGTTCTAAAGCGGAATGAGTATCATATATAAGATTCCATGCTGGCGGTCTCCCTTTGTTCCTGTCTTCCGCCAAAGGGAAATCAGGAACATGCACAAGACGACATTTACAAGTGAAGTAAATACATAAAATTTGTATTCAGCTGGCGTAGCTGCAGTGCGTGTGGAACTGCAATGCAGGGTCCAGGACTGACATAAGCTTAAGTCAAATGTTACTCAGCAAAGAGTGCTCAGAACATCATTTGCAGGGCAGATTTTGGCATGATCTTTCCTGAGTTGAAATTCTATCCAGCTTTCCCTTGTTAAGCTTGGTTCAAAATTTCCACAGGCTCCCCTGTAACCCGTGTTCTGCCATAAGAACATCAAGCAATACCTGTGAGCCTTGCTCGGCGTATGTGATTTGCACAGTCGAAAACTGCTGTACGTGAGCGCTAAACCCCCCATGTGCTGGATGGAGGAATCAAAGTTGGCGGGGTCCTGGAAAGCAGATGAGGGCACAGACAGCCGAACCTGAAAGTCAAGAAGGCGTTTCTACCCTAAACGTGTCCTCTAAACATCCTCACTATATTTATGCTTTATCATTTCCTCTCCCGCCTGCTTGTGATATTCGAGCAGTCTATAAAACGTTCTTGCTAATCTCCAAATAAAATGTGTTTCATTCCTTTAACGTGGCAAACATAGCTTTGTGGCTTATAACTGTGGAGGTAATAACCATGTGATGCCAGGGTAATTGCCTACGCCTGGCTTAATGCAAAATCAAAGTGGAACTGAAGTAGGAAACTCTATCCTTTTCCACATGGACATATACAGAAGTTCACCTGGGTTGTCAAATAGTGAAATGGCCATTTTATTTTAAGATCTTCCTCAGTAAAATCTCGTAGCATCCTAATTTTTAGTTAAGAATATAACATCCTAGGGGTGCCTGGGTGGCTCAGTGGGTTAAGCCTCTGCCTTCAGCTCAGGTCATGATCTCAGGGTCCTGGAATGGAGCCCTGCATTGGACTCTCTGCTCGGCGGGGAGCCCGCTTACCCCTCTCTCTCTCTGCCTGCCTCTCTGCCTACGTGATCTCTGTCTGTCAAATAAATAAATAAAATCTTTTTTTAAAAAAGAATATAACATCCTTGGGACGCCTGGGTGGCTCAGTTGGTTGGGCGGCTGCCTTCGGCTCAGGTCATGATCCCAGCTTCCTGGGATCGAGTCCCACATTGGGCTCCTTGCTCAGCAGGGAGTCTGCTTCTCCCTCTGCCTCTGCCTGCCTCTCTGTCTGCCTGTGCTCGCTCTCTCGCTCTCTCGCTCTCTCCCTCTCTCTCTCTCTGACAAATAAATAAATAAAATCTTTTAAAAATATATATGATTTATAAAAAAAGAATATAACGTCCTTGTAGCTTTAACAATGCACTAAACAAGATGCCAGTAATTTTAGCACTTAGTGTTGCATAAAATTTTTAATCTAAAATATAATGCATCACTCATCTGTAAGAACCAGCAAAAAGCCTTGCATTCTAGTGTCTGTGTATAGTCCACCATGAGAACTCTCATGTAAAACGATGGCCTCAAAATTTACCTGCTCTAAATGCAAGAAGCATTCATGACTCAAGGACTCGGGCTTCTCATAGTATGTATTTGGTATTTACAACTCATGGATTCCTTGCTAGCCCTACAGAGGTGATATTTCCTCCCTATATCTCAGCTACTCATCTCAGTCTGGACCTAAAGTCCAACCTTTCTCTCTCCTGCACAGCCTCTTTCCCAAAAGGCTCCAGCCAGGACAGCAACAGTTCCCAGAAAGGGAACTCCTTTCTATTACTCTCAGACTTGCTCTTCCAGCATCTGGAATGTGCTGGCTCCCCAGTCCCTGGGGCAGGAAAAGAGGCTGCCCGAGGGTCTTGAGCTAGAGATTAAAACCTGGTTACTCCTAACTGCAAGGAGACAAGAAAGAGTCATCTTCCCATGTGCCCCAAAGGAGAGGAGAACCAAATATGGGTGAGTGCTGAACTCTCTCCCAGAGCAGCCTTGAAACATCTAGGTGAAGAAAGGTGGAGGAAACCTCAGCAATAAATCTTCTCTGGGGAAACAAAGCAAGGAGAGCTTGGAGAATGGCAAAGGATACATTTTGGCTAGAGTGTAAGCAGCAGGTACAGGAGCCAAGGGATATGAGGTAGAGTCAGCTGGGTCAAGACTGTGGAGGGTCTAAATTGCCTGGCAATCAAGAATTTGTACACTGCTTTGTAGGAAGCACTGAGCATTTCCACACTGGAAAATGGTGCTATTAAGGCAAATAAAGAAGCTCTTCAAGATAGACTATGTCATAGAATACTCACAGGTTAGCCAGATTGCCAAAAATTAACAAATGAGCTGGTGGTAGCAAATGGAAGTGACAGACACCCAATGTTGTCTCAAAAAAAAAATGGTAATAAAAGAAGGAAGAAGGGGCACCTGGGTGGCTCAGTCGGTAACCATCTGCCTTAAGCTCAAGTCATGATTGTAGGGTGCTGGGATTGAGCCCCACAGCCAGCTCCTTGCTCAGCAGGGAGCCTGCTTCTCCCTCTCCCTCTGCCTCCTGCTCCCCTGCTTGTGCTCACTCTCTCAGTCTTTCTCGCTGTCAAATAAATAAAGAAATAAAATCTTAAAAAAAAAAAAAAAGAAGGAAGGAAGAAGCTACCTTCGTGGCTGAAGTGCTATATACTTATGAGTAAGACATTTAGGATCAAATACGCTTACAGGGAAAGGGAAATTGATCAAGCAGTACAGAAAATGTCCAAGATGAAAGAATGGAGGAATATAATTGATGAAATGTGATACTGAAGGAATCAGAGAGGAGTCAGCTCCAGAACACAAATCACATTTTGAGAGGATGTCAATAAATTTATTGGAATCTAAGTTAAATTAATGTAGAGATCACTGACATTTTTATAGTGATGACTACAGTGTTTCAGACCAAGAACATGATAAATCTTTCCATTTATCCTAGTTTTCTGTCCTCCAGTGCATTTCAATATTTTATTCATGTAACCTACCTTTCTAAACTAAATTTACTCCTGTGTATTTTATATTTGTTGATGCTATTGTAAATTATTGTGATTTTCCTTACATTATGTGATATGCAGAATAATGGGCCCCCAAAGATGTCCTTATCCTACAATCTTTGAATATGTTAGGCTACATGACAAAGGAGAAGGCTGCTAATCAGCTGACATTAAAACAGGTAGATAATCCTAGATGATATGAATGGGCCCAATATAATCACAAGGTCCTTAAGTGTGAAAGAGGGAAGCAGAAGAGTCAGTGTCAGAGTCATGCCATGTGAAAAAGATCTGCCACCTGCTGGCTTTGAAGATGGAAGGGGCCACGAGCTAAGGAGCATGGGCAGCCTCTAGAAGCTGGAAAAGTCAAGGAAATTATTCTCTCCTAGAGCCTCCATAAAGGATCAGGAACAAATAACTTTCTTCGGAAAATGCTGAGAAAGTATTCCTGAAAAAGAAAACACATGCCTTTCAAATGATCGTGTTTAAACAGCAAATATAAGTCAACACCATGATAAATTTTTAGCTAACATAATTCCACAAGCAAACACTGAGTGCTAGAAATGTCATAAAATGTCATAAAATTTCCAAGAAATTTCTTGTTAGCAATCAAACCCTACCTGGAAAACTGAAACAGGAATCTAACAATCACCTTTAAAAAGTGTCTTATTTAAAACTAACAATTTAACCCATACTCACAATGCCTGAACAATGAAAATGGGGAAAACAGTGGGGCAGAACAAAATAAAACACTGATTTCTGAGTTCTCTAATAATTATTAGATATTAATAGATTCCCTTTCCTAGAGAAGAAAGGAAAAGAAGGATGAACTCATTCCCGATTCAAGCTTAATGCCAGGTGGAGAGGTCAATAGGGATTTAATGAACTTAATATACTCACACCTACTTAATAATGGATGCTGTTAGAACTGTGACGACAGTTCCTTTTGAAGACTTCATGTGAAGCTCTGGATCCAATGACAAGTAGTAGTTGTGATGGGTCATAACTTAGTAACAGCCTCAATGCACATTTTTATGAGACAAGTAACTCTTCTCAGGCAAGTAAAAAGCAGACTAATGAGATGTTCCTATGGGATTTGATATAAACATTAGAAAGGAAAACATCCTGTCAGCTGTTACCCCACCTGCAGCAAAGGCTATATAAGCACTTCAAAGAGGAAATAGCTGAGAAGCTTGGAAATCAGACACAGTTGAGGTTGTTTGAGCTTTCCATCGGAACCACAGACTAAAATAAACCAAAACTGGGTACACACTATGGAAACCAATGGTTGTACAACAACAATGATTTCTTATTCAACGCCACCCCAAAACTGCTCTAGGATTACAAATTTTCGGACCATGTCTTCTAATGCCAGCTGCCAACATGATGGTCTTGAAGCCAACAGCTGCCAACAAGCTGGCCATGTTCCGAAGACTGCCAGACCCACTCCTTGCTTTTATTTCACACCCATCTGCTTAATAAGCAACTTCAATGCCTGTCCCGTTCTGGATGACTGTGGCTGGTGTGGTGAAGGCATCAACAGCCACGAGAAGAAGACCATGCAAATCTTGAATGAGCGCCTTGCTAACTACCTTGAGAAGGTGCGGATCTTGGAACAAGAGAATGCTGAACTGGATTGCAAACTCCAGGAGGAGTGTAACAAAGAGCTCTGTGTTGTATGTCCTGACTACGCATCCTACTATGCTACCATAGAGGAGCTCCAGAGGAAGGTAAGATTCTTAGGAATGTGTATAATTGAGTTGTGTCATGACACTCTCCAAGCAATAGCCATTTGCTAACCCTTAATATTTTTAGCTCATCCTATGTTGGAAAACATACTTTGTAGAATAAGAGAATCTCTTGAATGGAATTGTCATTGGGAGGCAATATTCAGAGTTTTATATTTGTTAGTCTTCCAGAGATACATTCTGCTGTGTCAGAAGTGTGTCAACATGTGTCAAAATGTGTCAACAACCTATTGCTGTCATTTCTTTAGCAAAAATAAGAAAGCAGGGATCTGAGAAAGGGCATTTTGTTTTAATAAGTTCCCAACTGTTTAGGAATTATTATATGTTTTATCCATTTTGCTACCATCACCACTGTTTCTCCCTTTTATGCTCATTTCATTATCTCCAAATTATTTCAGTGGTTTCTTCCAACACCAAGCCTATCTCCTAATCAGAGCAATGTGTTGCTGTTACTGCACATGCCAGATTTATTCCATTTTATTTCTTCAATAAGTGTTTACCGAACACCACCAACAACACGCTAGACATTACTCTAGGCTCTGGGAAAATATTCGTGTACTAAAAAGTCCTTGCCCTCACGGTGGTTACATTCCAGAGGATGCAAATCGAGGGCAGATTTTATATTTTAATGGTAAAACATATACAGAAGGTTTTTTTGGTGTGGGTTTTGTTGATTTCTTAGGAAAATAACAAAAACTCAGACTTTCCTGGGGCGCCTGAGTGGCTCAGTTGTTAAGTGTCTGCTTTCGGCTCAGGTCCTGATCCTAGCATCCTGGGATCGAGCCCCACGTCAGGCTCCCCGTTCTGTGGCAAGCCTGCTTCTCCTTCTCCCACTCCCCCTGCTGTGTTCCCTCTCTTGCTGTCTCTGTCAAATAAATAAATAAAATCTTAAAAAATATAAAAATAAAACTCAGACTTCCCAAAGCATCCCAAACTTCCTAAGCATAGCTATGAAAAGCCTAACTTCCCCCTCCCACCCACTGTTAATTGCAATACACACAAGCCATTGGTTTTTAAAGAAGGAGATCCTGGTGTTTGTCTCATTTGTGTGTACAATTTCTTAATTCTAGATCTTGTGCACCAAGGCTGAGAATTCCAGACTGGTCTCACAAATTGACAACACCAAACTGGCTGCTGATGACATGAGAGCCAAGTAAGCCCACCCAGCACTGTCATTCGAGACAGAAATCACCCCGCCTCTGACTCTATACACTCCCAAGAAGATTATCCCCAAATCTGCTAAACCTCCTGCTCCACACCATACCAGCAGGAGCCCAGGGAAAACCTTCACATTCGATAAATGGAAACAGTACTTGGAGATTCTAACATATGAACCCATCTGATTACCTAAACAGTAATTCAGGAAAATAGGTTAATAAGTAGTTGCCTTGTTTAAGTCGAAAAAAACTGTGGTTTGAGGGGGGTCTGTCACATCCAAAGACATACAGCTAGGACAAGACACAGCTAAAACGTGCCTCCAAGTTTTCTAACTCCTCATCCACTGCTCTTTCTCCGTCGACTGCATTGCCTCTAGGAGCAAGAGAAGGAGGATAAATTTCCTTATCTCAAAGAACAGCAATATGGCCTCATCCCGCCAAACTGATTAAGGAGTAATAATTATGTGGTGATGTTTATCAAGTGGTCTCACCTCTAACGAGAATAAAACTGACACGGAAATATACTAAATGAAAGGCCCAAAGGAAAATACTGAAGAGAGTTCTGCTTGGCTTGATTTATACCATCTGCATTTTAATGCCTTTCTTTTTGTGTCTCATTTTTAAAGGTATGAAGCTGAGATGTCCGTACGCCAGCTGGTGGAGGCAGACGCCAAAGGCCTACAGCAGATCCTCAACGCACTGACCCTGGCCCAAGCCAACCTGGAGGCACAAGTCCAGTCTCTGAAGGAGGAGCTCCTCTGCCTCAAAAACAACCATAGAGAGGTTAGAGAAAAACCAAGAGAGTCATTACAAGCTAAGCCTCTAAAAATAGCAGCAATTCCTTTGACTTGAACTTGGCAATAGGTGTCTCCAAAAAGTAGATACTACTCTGCTTTTCAGCCCCGACAATACCTACCACTACTACCATGGGAATCCATCACAGTATCTGAGGCCTCCATTGCCCTTCCCACTTTTCCAGGAGAAGGAAGCAACACTTTTCCTGTCCTCACGGCTTTCCCCTCTTTTTGTAGGATCTCTACACAGACGTCTGCCACTATTGCTATAAGTCTATATTAGTAAAAGCCCATACTGGCGTCATAGAGGCTATGGTCTCTTATTATAAATTCTACCTCTCTGCTGCTTCACCATTACCCATCGCTGGAAATGATCTAAATTCTTTAAGACTCTGATCTTGCTGATTGATTCCTTTTAATGTCCTACATATTTGAACACAGAGTCATATCTGAACTAGCCTGAGGTCATTTTATAGCATCTCAAGAACACCTATAAATCATCTATGCCTTTATTGTGGGCTGCATTTCAGATACAATTAGCTAAATCATTGCTGTTAGACAAATAAGAACACAAGGGTGTCATCTGTTCACCAAGTGACCTCCTATTCTTTTTCTTTCCATAGGAAATCAATTCCTTACAGAGCCAGCTTGGGGACAGACTCAACATTGAAGTGACCGCTGCTCCTTCTGTTGATCTAAACCGGGTTCTACAAGAGATGAGATGTCAGTATGAGTCCATCATGCAGACAAACCGTAGAGAAGTGGAACAATGGTTCAACACACAGGTGGGAGAGGGTAGAAAAGTCAAAACCAAAAAGCTGACACTGCATTTCCAGGTGCCCGTTAATCAAAGTCACGTTTTCCTTCATAATAGTCATGGTCTTCCACTGTGTTTCAGATGGAGGGGCTGAGCCAGCAGGTGATGACCAGCTCTGAACAGCAGCAGTGCTGCCTGAAGGAGGTCACTGGATTGAGACGCACTGTGAATGCTCTGGAGATTGAACTGCAGGCCCAGCACCGAATGGTACCCAGCAAGCTGACCAAGCCTAACACGGCAGGGATGGCAATAGCCCCAGATGCCTGCATGTTGCAATGTTTCCCAAATTGTGTCCCTCAGAAGTTCCTCTGTTTGCTAAAGGGCCTATGGCCAAAAAAGGGCCTGTGATCCTCTGTTTACTAAAGCGCCTATGGCCAAAAAAGGGCCTGTGGTCAAGTAAGTCTGGGAAATGCTGCAGTAAACACAGGTTCAACAGGGTACCTTCCTGCAGGCCTTTAATAAGCTGATACGCTCTGTGGCTCTCCCAGAAGGAGATATATGGTATTCAGCTTTCCAAACTTATTTGGCTCTGGACCCCTTTTTTTCAGATCCTCTCATGGCATTAATGATCCATGGAATACACTTTGGGAAACACTAAGAGGGCATTTTATTACATGCAAAACATTTTTACAAACTATCAAATTTATAAAATAATCTTATAAAGAAGGTAGCATAATTATTGAGCCAATTTTACAGTTGAGGCTCAGGGAGTTAAAGTGATTTTCCCACGCCAAATCCCAGGTGAGTTCCATCTTGCCTATTTTATAGAGATGGAGACACGGAGATCCTGAGGCATTAAGTAACTTGTTAAAGGTCACAAAAGAAATGAGTCTGAGCTGGAATTCAGGTTCCAAAGCTGGAACCACTTCTGCTTCCTTGTACTGCCTCTCTGAAGTAAGCAGGCAGTTATTTATTTATTTGACAGAGAGAGAGATCACAAGTAGGCAGGCAGAGAGAGAGAGAGAGAAGTAGGCTTCCCACTGAGCAGAGAGCCTGATGCAGGACTCGAACCCAGGATGCTGAGATCATGACCTGAGCCAAAGGCAGAGGCTTAGCCCACTGAGCCAACCAGGCACCCCGTAAGGAGTTACTTAAATGGCCCTGATATGAAGGGTACCTGGAAGAGCCTGCCCCAAAGCTGGTTTTGTCACCAGCTAATCATGTGACCATGGGCAACTCACTTAACCCCTTGAACCTCAGTTTTCTCCTCTCCAAAAATTAGGAAAACCATGCAAATGATAGGTTATTCAAACCTAAAATTCCATTGTCTATAGACTTACAGAATGACAGAGCAGTAAAGAACTTTAATCATCAAAGTTTCAACTCTCATGTTTTAGATATGCTGTGTTAGATGCTGCTAACTTCTTTAAGGTATAAATAGTCATAGAATGAGGTGCCATAGTAACAGGTTCTTATAGCCCAGGTGTAAAATAAGTTGGAATATTTTTTTAAATATTTTATTTATTTATTTGGTGCAGAGAGAGAGAGGGAGAGACAGACAGAGACAGAGATCACAAGTAGTCAGAGAGACAAGCAGAGAAAGAGGGAGAAGCAGGCTCCCCGCTGAGCAGAGAGCCCAATGTGGGGCTCGATCCCAGGACTCCAAGATCATGACCTGAGCCAAAGGCAGAGGCTTAACTCACTGAGCCACTCAGGCACCCCACGTCGGAATATTTTTTTTTGTCTCACAGTAAGGAGAGAGTGGTAGGATATTATCAGGTGATTAAGAAAGAAGTAAATACTTAAAAGAGTGCAAAAATAAGTAAAGAGGATAAAGGGAAGTGAGCTTTAGCATAGTTGATAATTTTGGTTTTGGATTTATTTGGTTAGAAAGAAGTAAGAGGGCTTGGAGATTCATTAGTACCTGTCCCAAAGAAGCCATTGTTTAAAATGATGCAGTTTACAAGTGACCTAGGCTCCAACGAGTCATCGTTATAAATCCTACTTTCCTCCTCCGTGGTAGAGAGATTCCCAGGAATGCATCCTGGTGGAGACAGAGGCCCGATATACAGCCTTACTGGCCCAGATCCAGTGTCTGATTGATAATGTGGAGGCTC
Organism: Mellivora capensis; assembly: GCA_004024625.1. Lineage (NCBI taxonomy): Eukaryota > Metazoa > Chordata > Mammalia > Carnivora > Mustelidae > Mellivora > Mellivora capensis. The sequence goes on from PISX010025117.1 coordinate 12,614, forward strand.
AGCTGGCAGACATCCGGTGTGCCCTAGAGAGACAGAACCAAGAATACGAGATTCTGCTGGATGTCAAGTCCCGGCTGGAGTGTGAGATTGCCACATACCGCAGCCTTCTGGAGAGTTCGGATGTCAAGTAAGTAAAATAAAAACAGCTCCTACAAGAAAATATGCTCACCTACATGTGTTACTGCCACTGGCAACAAGGGGCGTGAGCTTTGATCTTCTTGCCAGTGATGGGAACTTGCGATACATGGTCTCAAGCTGTGCTGTTCGGAGATCTACAATTGTAACCTGGTCCAAACTTGAGGCCTTAGCTGAGCTGAGTCATTCTGAAGAGCCAGTGTGCCAGGTTAATTGGTTATATGTTGAGTTTTTTTAAGTACAAGGGGAAAAATGGTCTTCCCAAATATTCAAATATTCCTGGCCACTTATAGATTTTCCCCCACTGAGATGAACTTTCATGAGATTGAATAGGATGACCCTGTCCCATTTGGCGGAACATTCTGCTCAGGCTGACATGCCTGTCCCTGTCCAGCCACTCGTCCTTGATGCCAACAGCAGCACGTAGATATGTATTTTAGCATCTTTTTTTAAAAGTAGAAATTGTAAGGTTTTTCAAGAAGAAGCCAACCAACTCATAAGGAACTGACCTAGATAGAGCACAACCTCTTCAGAGGAAGCAGCTCCTTCCAAACGAACGCCCCAGGTACGGACTCTGTTACAATTGTTACAGAGACCTTCTTCCTCAAAATAACCAGTGAATTCTGTTCACAGCATTCTTTTAACTTGCACATTTTAACTGCCACATTATACTAGCATGAGGTTAACCATAGCTAGTCCCTATGAGGAGCTACAAGGCACCAAAGTGCCTTGAGTCATCAAAGAAAGATGATGCTTTCTATAAAGAGCTCTGTTAACTGCTTCCAACTCCAATTCTGTAAAGTTTCATTTAAATACGCCCAAAGGCACTTTGAAGCTTCCTGATAAAGACTGAGGACTCTTCCATAGATGGGTTCAGGCCACCAGTAGTATTGGGACTCTCTGATAAGAAAAATATCTGACTGACTTCTTGTCCTCAGATAATAAGCCCCTCGGCTTGTCCTGTATCACTACTGACCCTGTAAATTTAGTTCCCATCATACCCAGCCTGGAGATGAAGAACTAAAGCTCGGGAGGCTTCACTGACTTAGCTGAGGTCACCAGCTGGTAAACGGCAGAGCTGGGCTGCACCCTGGTCGTTAAGTCCTGGCCTGGTGTTCCTCCACAAGGCAGCGGCACTGTGCGTAATGGCAGCTTACGTAATCTAATGCTTCCAAACCAAGGATGCTGCTTTCCCACGGAGCTGCTTTCATTCTTCTTCTTTCACGAACGATAGGACAAAATGAATGAATAAGCTTTGGGGAGTCCTTGTTTTGAGTGGCCCAGGCTGAAAAATTACCCACCGCTCCATCACCATCATTACCTTCCCTCAGTCACAGGTAAAATTCTGTTTTTTCTAGGCTTCCCTGTAGCCCATGTGCCACCACATGTGAGCCTTCCAGGAAGGCCAGCGCCATGGAATGCACAGCCTCGGTTCCTCAGTTCAACGCATCATCCTCAGCTTCCCGCTGGACACACGGGCCCTGCTGTGCCTACAGATCCCTGCCCCGAATACTGGTTAAAATCTGCACCATCACTCAGGAGATTCAGGATGGCAAAATCATTTCTTCTCACGAGCATGTGCAGCCTTGCTTCATCATCAGAACTGTCAGAGTCTAACATCCCAAGGTGATGAAAATGACCCTCATTCATGAAAGAAAGGCCAATACTTGCTCCTACCAGAAAGGCTTAAAAAGTCCCCAGCCCCTTAAGGTACCTAGTTTCTTACTACCACAGTGGGTCTACATTGCTAGATAGAATAACTTATATTCTGATCCTTCCCTAAGTTGCCACTATCAACAGGATAACAAATGACATTTCTCGGGAAGCACATCACCCATTTCTCTGAGAGACGGGCACTGATCTATAAGTGCCCGGGAAGGTGCCCTACATTACTTGACTCCACAGGTGATAGGCAGGTTTCTCTCTTGTTTACTCAGATCTTGTTTACGTATATTGCTCACTAGATCCAGTCAGACAAGTTCTAAGATTGGTTTTGGCCATGGTACCTGAGGTGAAAAGCTGCGACCTTCCCTCCTAAAATCCTTCCTTGGCTGTAGAAAGAAGCCTATATAGGAATAGCATGAATAGGGGGAAAGATCTTTAACGTTCCGTTTCCTTTCATAGTCTGACTCCTGTTGAACTGGGCTGTTAACCATACGCACATACTTTATATTCCCCAAGGCATTTTTGAAGATGTCCGTGTTCTCCAAAACTTTGTAACCATTGGGTTCTCCAAATATTTTCATCAAGTCAGGAAGAGCTGTGGGGAGTGACTCTAGAGCATTTTGAAGGAATACCATGGATCCTTTCATTAAATGTGTGCTATTTCTCTTTCTACTCTCTAGGGAATGGGAGTTGTTTCTGACTGTTTAACAAGGAACATGGAGCTGGAACTCTCACGCCATAATCCTGTTCCTCCATCTCCCTGGGACTGATGACCGTGAAAACATAGCTTAGCTTCCTTCTTCAATCTATCCACCAAGAGAAATGGACTTGATCCCACAAACTTTGCAGAGAAGTAATCACTGAGTAATTGCTGCTTCAGAGCACAGGACAGTCTCAAGTGAGAAGATACCGTGTATGTACCAGCCATTATCAGAGCTTCTCATAATAGGGTCACAGAGGGTTTCAGTCAATCCCTACAAAGTATTTGACATTTCCAGAAGCTTTCATAAATAATTACAAATCAAATACAGAATGTGGAGTCAAAAGACCTGAAGTCCTAAACTAGTCTCTTGGGACCCTGGGCAAAACCTTTAGTCTTTATCAAACTTACTTTCCTTATTTGTTAAGAGGACCATGGCTACTTGACAGGTTGGCTGTGCGGATCAAATGAAATTGTTTATGTCATGTACTTGGTACACTGAAGAGCATGATGCAAATGTTATTTTTATATAAGCTTTGCCTTTAACTACAGCCCTGGACTTAACTGTGTTATTATCTCATGTCAAAATTCTTTCTCCATAAATGTAGTTATCCACTCATGATTTGGGGAGTTTTAATAGTGCTCAGCTTTGAGGGGTGAAAAAAGAACAGAACAAGATCTTCCTGTCATCAAGCCTGCGATTCTACTCAGTAAAGTGTTTCTGAATCTTCGGGCCTATATCAGATATCAGCTGATAACCAGTGCCCACAGCAAAAACAGAAGCATCATTTAACTCGGAGCTCAGCAGCCACTTCCTCCATACAAGCAGCAACTTATACTGAGCAAGTGGAATGGAAAACTCTCAGAGTGATCTCCTTCCTACCAATAACTTCTTTCCCACCTGAATGCCCAGATTACCCCTGGTAGCACTTCACAGCATACTATCTCAGACTGAAGGATGGAAATGTGGGAAGAGCAGGGAGTTGCCTCAGAAGCCTTAGGAGAAAGTCTCATCCCAGTCTGTGTGTATAACCTTGAGTAAAAGAGACATAACAATATAGGTCCTGACACACTGGAGGGATTAAGTGGAATAATAACACTAAAAGGGTTGTGTAAGCTGTATAAGGCCAGGCAGAAGAGAGGTTTGTCCCCTAACTGGAACCAGGCATTTTCATTTCACAAACTTCTTCCTTTGTGTCTGGTTCAGTGATGGTCCCCAGTGGACCCCATATGTACTATCAACACTAACTGAGAAACCAATTGGTGAGAAGCCAGAGTTGCTCAGTCTGCTCTGAGTTTTGATTCCAACAGGATTCAGGGTTTAGGAACCTTAATGGATTCAGGCTAACCTTGGGTTGATATGGCAATGCCATTCTCAATTTATTCCCAAAATAGGATCTCTTCCTCCCACTCCACGCAAGGGTATCCCATCCTATGTGCCAAACTCACACTCATACATACTAGGCTGAATTATAGATATTTGAAACCAAAAAGACTGTGAATCCCAGTCCTGTAAGGCAATTATAATGCCAGGTTCCTTTCCCTGGAAGTCTATAAAGTCCTAGTAAGACATAATCTTAAGAAGGATTGACTCCAAGAGCAAGATGGCCTTTTGATTGGTAGAACCTGTCCCAGAGAGGGAAAAAGTATCAAAACCCATTTGGTGGTCTGCAATTATATTTCTCAACAAAGGAGGTTTAAGGATATATTTTTTCTAGATTTTGTCTTTTTTTCATGTTGACCTCACCTTAATATATGACAGCTGGTTTAAACACTTTCAAATGCAGGGGTAACCATGCTTCTCTCTTCCCCCTTTGTCTCTCAACCATTAACTGTCCCCCAGTCCCTATAGATGGCTCACAACCTCTCCATCCTCATCCTCTATGATCAACTCCACCAATTCCTGCTTAGAAGAAGTGGTCTGAAAATTTTTCCTCAAGAGTTTTGTCAGTGGTAACCCATTACATTACTTGCCACCAGGATTTCTCTAGTTGACTCAGAAACCACTTATATCCAAAATCCCGAGGAACCTATAAAATTCAGATCTTTGGCCATACTCTAGACATCCTGCATCAGCATCTCCAGGTGTGGGACCTAGGCATCCAAATTTTTAAAAGATTCTCACTTAAAGCATGCATGCTGAATTATAAAAGCCACTGCTTGCTAACTGAAATGCCTTTTGCTTTAAGGATCTGGATGAACTGCTGTCTTAGGGAATTATCTTTTAAGTTTTGACACTAGCTTGATAGATGACCACACTTGCAGACAATTCCTCCTCTACATATCCATCGACCTGTTTATGAAGTAGGGTTAATTAAAAAGCTAAAAAGTAACTCATTTAATAACTAATTCATTTAATCCTTACTACCATGAAGGAGCTACCCCTAATATTTCCATTTAATAGATAGAGGAACTAATGGATAGAGTGGTTCAATGACTATCATATAATATTGTGTGAATACTGAGTATTGTGTGACTATCACCCAGTGTCACAAAATAATAAGATTGAATGTTAAGTACTTTGATTTCCTTAATAAGGTTAAAATAGCACCAGATACATTCTGTAATCAGTCTCCAAGAATGGAAAGAATTCACAGTAGCAAGAGATTATTTTTTCAACTCCTCAAAGAACTATTTTCTAGCTTGCTTGTCTCTGCTTCTAGTGAGAGACCATCCAAGGAGTCTATGGTATTGGCATTAGTCTATAAATAGTCTCAGATAGTCTATAAATAGTCTATATATTCTTTTTATCTATAAATTCATAGACTAAGTGAGTTTTATTTTTTAACTTTATTTTTTAACTTTAAAACTTTTAATTTCTTAAATTTGAACTTTAACTTTATTTTTAACTTTAACTTTTTTAAAAGATTATTTATTTATTTATTTATTTGACAGACAGAGATCACAAGTAGGCAGAGAGGCAGGCAGAGAGAGGGGGAAGCAGGCTCCCCGCCGAGCAGAGAGCCCAATGCAGGGCTCGATCCCAGGACCCTGAGATCATGACCTGAGCCAAAGGCAGAGGCTTAACCCACTGAGCCACCCATGCACCCCTAACTTTAACTTTTTAACTGTGGTAAGAATGCTTAACATGAGATCTAGTCTTTCAACAGATAATTAAGTGAACAATAAAGTACTGTTAGCTATAGACACAATGTTGTCCAGCAGATCTCTAGAACTCATTTTTTTTTTACCCTTTGATTAGCAACTTTCCCTTTACCCTCCCCCCAAGCAACCTCCTTCCATGGCAACTACCTTTCTATATTTTTCTTCTATGAGTTGATTATTTTAGATATATCTCATGTACCATATAAGTGGAATCATATCATATCTCATATGAATGGAATTATGCATTATTTGTTTTTCTGTGATTTATTTCACTACTATAATGTCTTCAAGGTTCATTTATGTTGTCACTTACTGCAAGATGTCCTTCTTCTTAAATTCTGAATAATATTCCATTACATGTGTATGTGTGTGCACACATACACATATATACATACATACATACATACATATCCGCATTCTTTTTTATCCATTCACCATGAAACAATCCATTTAGATTGTTTCCACCTCTTGGCTATTGTGAATAATGCCTCAATGAACATGGGAGTGCCTATAACTCTCTGAAAATTAGAAAGGTTTTTGATGGCATCTAATAGCTTTTTTCATATCAGAGGTGGAGAAACAGGGGCCAGAGAGAAAGGGGATTGTTCCATGCTACACAGTCAGTGAGAGAACCCAGTGCTCTTTTCTCTATTTCTCATTCCCTACATCTGGAGTAGATAGTGCTGAAACTTGGGCTGATAGAAAACAAACTTGGACCAGCAGGCAGTGACCTTCCATTCTATTTCTTAGGAGCATCATTTGACTTCTCTGCTTTAGGCCCAGAGATTTTTCTGATCTAATATCTTCAACTTCTCTTACAATCCCTAATGTTACTCGCCTTATTGTGTCTTGCCTTCTTTGTAAATAGGAAATAACACTAGAGATAACACTCTCCAGTTCCTTCTTTCTCTGATGTCTTTTTTAAAAGGCAATTAGATGCTATTGATAAGATATTTAAGTTCTTTAGAAGCTAATGATTATATGTTCTTCTTATTAATTCCCATAATTTCCATTTATCAAATGATGGAGAAAAGTATCTTATTCATTGCCTGAGTAAATCTATACTAAGTCTGTCCATTTTTATTTAAAATGCAAGTTCTGATAATAAAAATCATTTTAAAAGCAAGTTCCCTCTCCAAATAAGATGGGGGGAAAAGAGATTAAAATTCAGAAGAAACAGAAAGTGTCCCAGAAGAGAAGGGAAGAACACCATCCACGCTAGGAAGAATTTGTAGGCTGAGGCAACCAGCACCCACGAAACAATGCCCTGCTTAGTATCAATGCAAGCAAGCCTGGAATGCACTGTTTCAACACTGTAATCCATGCCTTTATAGGAAATGAATCCTTTGGCCGGTTGGATAGCTGGAAATCTCTGGTGTGTTCATGAATGATTCACAAGCTTCATAGGAACAACCCACACACCCAGTTCAAATGTGAACAACCAACCCTATTTGGCAACACTGGAAAGATTTATGTAGTCAAATGATCATTTCAGGTTGAGCATTATACTTGGAGGGTTTTCTTATGTGATGCTTTTAAGCCACAGGCTACCACGTATATGCACATAGGAAAATATGTAATATGCTGTTTCTATATGATGTTTCTAAGTATTCCAGTTCAGGTGTTACCAGTAGCAAAGTTTCTGAACATACATTCTTCTGTTCCCACTCCTCCCCTCTGCTCTCTCCTCCCTGTCTATCTGGAACAACATAAAAATTGGGGTGGACATATTGGTAGTACTTGAAGAAAAACACCTGAGATTAAAGTTTATCTTACTATTTCCTAGAAAGGAAGCAGGTTTGTGGTTCCCTTCTTTGGGTCTTTCTATAAAGAAAAAAAAAATCAAAAAGGCCTTCTAAGCCAGGGGTAAAACCCTCTGCTTTATAGCTCATTGTGGTGGCCCAATGAGCCCAGCAAGTGCTTGAGAGTTACTTTGGAGGGGACAGTATGTACCTATTTGATATCTGTGACTCTTAGAGAAGCAACACAACTCTACTAAACCAGAAGACCTAGAGAGACCACATTTTCAGCTGAATTTCTCCAAATCCATATGCCTGGTTACAGAGAACTGCCTATCCCAAACTTGTATGTAAGGATAGAAAGGTCTTCTATTTCATATTTGTTAGCTCATTTGCCACTAACCAATCAGAAAAACATAACTGTGCCCTCCTCCATCACTGCCACTCTCCAAGAGGTCACCTCCCTGCCCCCAGCAGAGATTTTGTGGGTGCAGAGAAAAGTCTCACAGTGAAAGGCAAGTAAGAATCATATCCCATTTAAGAGAACACTGTAACTTGAAGGAGAAAAGGAGACTAAGGTGAAAATTCAGAACAAGTCGTGCCTACCATGGCATTAGAAAGAGCCAGAAGAGGGCACCTGGGTGGCTAAGTCGTTAAGCGTCTGCCTTTGGCTCAGGTCATGATCAGGGGCCTAGTACAGAGCCCCGCAGCAGCAGGCTCCCAGCTCAGTGGGAAGCCCACTTCTCCCTCTCCCTCTCCCACTCCCCCTCTTGTAGTCCCTCTCTCACTGTGTCTCTCTCTGTCAAATAAAATCTGAAAGAAAGGAAGAAGGAAGGAAGGAAGGAAGGAAGGAAGGAAGGAAGGAAGGAAGGAAAGAGGAAAGAAAGAAAGAGAGAGAGGAAAGAAAGAGGGAGAGAGGGAAGAAAAGGCCGGAAGAAAACATTGGCCACTTCAGGCCAAGAAACACAATCACATGATGATTTAGAACAGATTTGTGAAGCCAGACCAGGGGTCTGACTCTCAGCCCTGCCACCTACTGTGAGATCTTGGGCAAGTTACTGAACCTCTGTATCTCCGCTTCCTCGTCTTTAAGACGGGGCTTCGTAGGGTTGCGAAGATCACATTAACGAGGCATGCAAAGCTCTTAGGCATGCCTGGCCCCCAGTAACACTGTGAGTATGATTCCTCTGTTGCTCTGAGACACTTACATTCCACTGCCGAACAGTCACACTCAAGCTAAGGAAGTATTTCACTGGAGCTGACAAGTGACGCATCCAAGCCAAGTCATCCCAATAACTTAATGAGAGCACCAGATTAAGCATGGAACCTTTCTTTCTTTTTTTTTTTTTTACTATTTTTTTAAAGTAAAAATTATATCTATTTAAAATGTTTTTACATACATATACATAGGGAAATGATGACCGCATGCAGGCCCAACTCTTCAATTTTCTGGAATGTTATGGATCTCAGCTGGAAAGGACCTCCCCATAATATATCAACCTTCATACTCTTTGGCAGCCAACAGGAAGACGACGGCCCAGGAGGAGGAGCGAGAACAGTGTGAAGCCAGCCCTGTAAACAGGATCACTTTTGTGAAGATTGGATGTGACAGGGCAGCCCAGATAGGACTGGTGGCCCTTCTCCGAGAAAAGATTCTGCTGCCCTTGTCTCTCCTGACCCCAGTGTTCCCTGGAGTCAGGTTATGGGCTCAATAGAGAAAGCAGCAGGAAGCCTCCAAAACACCTGTCCCAGTTAACACGGAACAATCAACATGTAATGAAAGCACTGAGATCCATGCAGAAGCCACAGAGCCTCCTGCGGTGAACAAGTAGAAAGGAAGGCTTCCTCTAGTCAACCAAAGTTGAAAGCTCCTCGTCAGACACTGTGCTAAGTGCTTTACTTGGGTTACCTTGCTCAATCCTCACAACAACCTTACAACAATATTTTTATTCCCACTTCACTAATAAGTGAAAAGGCTTACAGAAGTTAACTAAGTTGCTCAGCACCACACAGTGAGTAATGGCCAAGTTGAACAAATTCGTGTCTTCTGTACTCTGAGAATTTGGGGGGCGCCTGGGTGGCTCAGTTGGTTAAGCGACTGCCTTTGGCTCAGGTCATGATCCTGGAGTCCTGGGATCGAGCCCCACATCGGGCTTCCTGCCCGGCAGGGAGTCTGCTTCTCCTGCTGACCTCTCTCCTCTCATGCTCTCTCTCTCTCTTAAATAAATAAATAAAATCTTTAAAAAAAAAAAAAGGAAAAAAAAAGAGAACCCCTAGTTTTTTGTAATTTAACACTTTTCAGTAAAAATCATTTGTGAAATGTTTAAGTAAATGTGGTTTGAATGCTTTAATTTTGTGAGATATATACATTAACTTGCAAATTAAAAATCTGCCTGTAATTTGGATAATGTGGAGTTTATTTAGTTCTACAACTATCTTTGCTATTCTGCTAACAATTAAAAATCCATGATACCTACGAAAATGTACATTTTACAAATGACATGGAAACTATTCTATTTACCTTAATTTAATCTTCAGCAAAAATCCATCACAAGAGTTTCTATTTGTATCTGTCTCTCTCTCTCTCTCTCACACACACAAACACACACACTTGCTATGTTAATCTGCTATTGACACTGAAACAAATTAGCACAAACCAAATGGCTCAAAATAACACAAATGTATTATCTCATTTCAGAAGTCTGACACAGGTCCCACTGAGCTGAAACCAGGTGTTGGCAGAACTGTGCTCCCTCCTGGAGGTCCTGGAGGAGAACCTGTTTCCTTGCCTCTTTTAGCCTCCCACATTCCTTGGCTTGGGCTCCCCTTCCACCTTTGAAGCCAGCAACCTCATCACTCCCACTCTGCCTTTACCATATTCCTTCCCAGATGTGGACTTTCTTCTACTTCCGTCTTCTACTTCTAAAGACACACACCCCCCCCCCGAATCATTCAAGATAACCTCCCCATTTTTAGGCCAGCTTATTAGCAACCTTAACTCTGTCTGCAACCCTAACTCCCCATTGCCACATACCATAACATATTCACAGGTTCTAGATATTAGGAGACAGACATGTTGGGGGCGGGGAGGACATTATTCTGCCTGTCACACTCTCCTACCACTAAACCAAAAGAAAACCAGAGAGAGAGGTCATTTCCTCTCCATAAAGCACTAAGACCCAAACTGCAGCTTGATGTGTATGGTAACAAAGTCATGAGTGGTTAAGTCTACCAACCAATCAAGTTCCATGTTGCACTTCAAGCCTCGGGGAACACAAGTGATGTAAAGAGAGTGTACACTTAGGCTCATCCCTTAACTCATAGTTTGAAGATGTAAACATACTCCATAACCTTCTGGGGGTCACCTTTTTATAGCAACAATAACAACAATTAACATTTACTGAGTCCTTCCAATGTGCCAAACAAAGTGTTCAGTGTTCTTCATGCGCATTTCCTACACACCCACTCATCTTTGAGGAGCCTCAGGCAAGAGACACTGGTAACTTACCAGCGTCTCATGGATACTTAGTGTCAAGAGCCAGTATTCAAATATGAGACTGTGTGACTTCAGACCCTGCCCTTTAAACCATCATGCAAAAATCCCTCTTCTTTTTTTAACCCACATACGTTTTGTAAGAATTCATTCCCTAATTGACTGTTATGATTTCAGAATTAAAGAAAAAGGGCAACTAGCTGGAATGATCCTGTCCCTCCAGCCAGTCTGGCCACTCTCCTGATCTCTCCTCTCTGGGAGAGAATGGAGAAAACAAAGGGGAGAGAAAGAGTCATGGTCCATGAGAGAAACGAGAGAGACAGAGATGGAAAGAAAGAATGGAAGTGAGATCTAACAAAAGGTGTTCAGGAATGGCTTTCACTTGCTCAAAGGAAACAAGACAAATTTAAGCTTTCCTAGGGAAGAAATGTAAGACTGGTTCATTGTGCTTCATGCTACCTAACCCCAGTTATTATAACACAACGTACGATAGAGAATGCTCTGGTAACTTCCTCGGAGTGCAAAAGGTGTCCGTCCTAAAATACAAATAACTCTAAACAGATAACACAGTAGGAGTAAGAATAAAATACACCAAACAAAGAAACTGGGATATAATTAATTGAAAAGTGAGAATTTAAAAGACACCAAGGTTACTGAAATAATGTCTAAGTTTAGAGCATTCTATAAAAAATATATAACTTCCCAGGAAACTGTCTAAAGCCAGAACACAGAGTGATGAAGTCTTGTTTTATTTGACCAGAATAGACTATCCTAACAGACAGACACACACACACAAACAAGCACACAGATACACACACATTTTAATAAATACCACTGAGCACTTTTTAGGTACAGTACATGAATTATCTAATTTAATCCCCTCAATAACCCCTCATCAGAGTGAGTATTAAGCTCAGTTCACGTTTGTGGGAATTGAGGCCTGAGGGGTTGGCAGCAGATGGCAGAATCAAAATCTGAACTTGAAGATGTTAACTAAAACATTCATCAGCATAAATGTACTCACCTTCCCATGGACTGTATCTATAAAATATAAACTCTTGCAATTAATGTTTATTTCTGAGTTCATCTAGGGACAGAAGTATACCTGTTAGGCAAGGCTTTTTTATTGAGCCCTTGTGACCTCCTGACAACTCCATTGGTCTCCTCTCTCTCAAGACCTGTAAGATCGTGGCTGAGGGTAGACAAGGAGTTTACAATCATCACTACCCTCTACTCTCAACTGTGCACTGAAGCTTACAGATTATGAAGCTCATATGAGCACATTATATGCCAATTACACAGCTCATGGAGGTACACTGTACACAGATTACATAGTTGGTGTGCGTATAGCATGCAGATTACATAGTTCATGTATGTACATTACATACAGATTACACAGCTCACGTATGTACATTAACTCATTCACTCCCAACAATAGCCCTGTTCATTACAGGTAAGATTGTTAGTTCCATTTTAACGATAAGAAAATTGAGACCAAGAGGTTAAGATTGCCTAGTGTGTTAGTAGCAAAGCAGGGTCTTTAACCCCCAGGCCAAAGTCCCTTCCACTAATCCACACCGTAACAAAGATATGGAAAACGTACAACATTGTCAGGGTGATTTTTAAAAGGGGCAGGGAAGTCTTTGAAACTAGAAGCATAAAAAAGCAATCATTTCTGGGGTGCCTGGGTGGCTCAGTCAGTTAAGCGCCTGCCTTTAGCTCAGGTCATGGTCCTGGGGTCCTGGGATCAAGTCCTGCTCAATGGGGAGTCTGCTTTTCCCTCTTCCTCTGCCCCTTTCCCCTGCTTGTGCTCTTTCTCCCGCTTGCTTTCTCTCTCAAGTAAATAAATAAAATCTTTAAAAAAAAAAAAGAAAGAAAGAAAGAAGGGAAAAAAAGGAAAAGCAATCATTCCTAACCAAAAGAAAGGAGAGAATAGAGAAAGAATAAATCCAATTTTCCCAAACCAAAAGCCAAGCCATGAATAGTAAATAAGCAAGAAAATAGGTAAGAAGAACATCACCCACAAATATTAAGAGGAGCAACCTAGTAATAAATTTGCGAAGATACCATAAATGCACATGAAGCCATGGCAAATACATGCGTGAAATCTGCAGCCAGTGGTTAAGTAGGGGATGGCCCCCGGGCCCCTGTGCCTCTGACATGGGGCAACCTCAGGCAAATCTATCTCCTTTTACTGTGTAAATTATTTTAGCTGTAACAGAGATTCCATCATAGTACTTACTTGTCCATAAAAAAGGTTAAGAGCCTTGAACAAAAGAATACTTTAGCCACCTATATGATTGGTTTACTTCCTGTCTAAAAGCAGACTGATTAGGACATGTATCAAACACGCACGGCGTGTCATGACAAAAACTATGAATTCTGTTATGCTGAAAAGAATTTTTAAAAATCTTTAAAAAAAAAAATCCAGAATTTGGGGACTTCTACTGGATCTGTCTTTCCTTTCCAGCCATTCTTTCTGACTCCATTACCTAGGACCACCTGCTCCCTCTCAATCTTGACAGCCCCTCAAGTATCCACTCCATTAGAGAGCTTATTTTTTTTTATTTCTTTTCAGTGTAACAGAATTCATAGTTTTGCACTACACCCAGTGCTCCGTGCAATGTGTGCCCTCCATAATACCCACCACCTGGCTCCCCAACCTCCCACCCCCCGCCCCTTCAAAACCCTCAGGTTGTTTTTCAGAGTCCATAGTCTCTCATGGTTCATCTCCCCCCCAATTTCCCTCAACTCCCTTCTCCTCTCCATCTCCCCATGTCCTCCGTGTTATTTGTTATGCTCCGCAAATAAGTGAAACCATATGATAATGGACTCTCTCTACTTGACTTATTTCACTCAGCATAATCTCTTCCAGTCCCGTCCATGTTGCTACAAAAGTTGGGTATTCATCCCTTCTGATGGAGGCATAATACTCCATAGTGTATATGGACCACATCTTCCTTATCCATTCGTCCATGGAAGGGCATCTTGGCTCTTTCCACAGTTTGGCGACCGTGGCCATTGCTGCTATAAACATTGGGGTACAGATGGCCCTTCTTTTCACCACATCTGTATCTTTGGGGTAAATACCCAGTAGTGCAATTGCAGGGTCATAGGGAAGCTCTATTTTTAACTTCTTGAGGAACCTCCACACTGTTCTCCAGAGTGGCTGCACCAACTTGCATTCCCACC
>PISX010025118.1:0-26635 GCA_004024625.1 Mellivora capensis
CCCCATGCAGGACCAGATTCAATGCCCAGCACCCTGGAATCATGACCTGAGCTGAAGGCAGGTGCTTAACCAACAGACAACAGTCTGAATTGTCCCTAAGGGAAAACAGTCTGAATTGTCCCTAAGTTGGGAATGTTAGATGCCTCAGTAGGAATGTGTATTTTAGGGGGTGCCCTGGTGGCTCAGTGGGTTAAAGCCTCTGCCTTCGGCTCAGGTCATGATCCCGGGGTCCTGGGATGGAGCCCCACATCGGGCTCTCTCCTCAGCAGGGAGCCTGCTTCCTCCTCTCTCTCTGCCTGCCTCTCTGCCGACTTGTCATCTCTGTCAAATAAATAAATGAAACCTTAAAAAAAAAGAATGTGTATTTTAGGAAAAGGATTCTTTTTTAAAGGTTTGATTTATTTATTTGAGAGAGAGAGAGAGAATGAGAGCGAGCAAGAGTGAGAGAGGGAAGGTCAGAGGGAGAAGCAGATGCCCTGCTGAGCAGGGAGTCCGATGTGGGACTCAGTCCTGGGACTCCAGGATCATGACATGAGCTAAAGGCAGTCGCTCAACCAACTGAGCCACCCAGGCACTCTAGGAAAAGGATGTTTTCAGGCTTAAATGATTTGCTATTTTTTTTTCAAATTCTAGTCTACAGAGGGTTAATGTATTTTTGGCTTGAGGGCCAGCTCCTTGAGTCTGTCTGCCCATCCAAACTACCTGAAAGCATTCCTGTTTTGTCACATATTATTTCTGTCCTTGCTGATGGACCCATTAATTTTCTTTCTTTTTGGAGTTCCTGCCATAGTAATGACATTACTGAGCCCGTTAATTGTGGAAGTGTTGGAGGTAGTGTGTGTGTCTGATTGGCAGGGGTGGGTATAAATCAGGTACCATTTTAAAATAGAGACTTAATGTTAATAATGCTAAAATGCTAAACTGTGGATGCTAGTCCACAGGTCAGGGATGGAAAAGAGAAATGAGACTGGCATGTTATGAGAAAACTCTATGGGTGTTTAAGAATAATTTATTTGAAAAAGTTATGTTTCTTCTATTCTTTGCAGAGGTATGGACAAGCTGCTGGAAGAAAGAAACTACAGTTGACCCTGGAACAACATGGGTTTCAATGGTGCAGATCCATTTATGTGTGGATTATTTTTTATGCATATGGTATAGTACTGTAAGTATATTTTCTCTTTCTTTTGATATTTATAATGTTTTCTTTTCTCTAGCTTACTTTATTATAAGAATAGAGCATATAATACATATACAAAAGTTGTGCTAATTGTTACTGGTAAGGTTTCTGGTCAACATTAGGCTACTAGTTGTTATGTTCTTGGAGAGTCAAAACTTATATGCAAATTTTTACTATGTTAAGGGTTAGCACCCCTAACCCCTATGTTGATCAAGGGTCAACTGTATTAGATTGGTGGTGTTTATTCTTCCCGACCCTGTATTAGATTGGTGATGTTTATTCTTCCCTGTTTTATGTATAATGGAAAGAGCAATGGCTTAGGAATCATGCGGACTTTGGAATCATACAGACTTAAGTTCTTGGCTCTATTACTTAGTAGCCTGTGTTATCCTAGCCATATTAATTTTTCTTCTAAGACTTAGTTTCAGCTGTAAAATATACATCACTTAGTTGTTTTAAAGATCAAATAAGATAAATAACATGAAATCTCCTAGCAATATATATAGTCCACTGTGTATTCTCAGTGAAGGTCAGTTTCCTTTTCCTTCTTCCCTAAATACCAACAAAAATAGTCTGTATGGGGAAATGCATTTGTACCACTGAAACTGAATGTCAACTCTTCTTGGTTAATGGGTGAATAAAGATAATGTCTGAATTTTTCAAAGTGTATCAATTTTCCTATATATAGCTTTCATTTCACACCTTGCTAAATTATGGTTCTTATAAATCTCCTTGAACTTTGTCATTACAAAGCACACTGTAAGCAGGATGGAATTAACATTATCCCTGGTCTATAAAGTATGGTACCTGCATTCTTAGTGATTGACAGGATACATGTGTGTACTGTTGTTGTCGCCAAGGGACATATTCTTGCCTGAGTCCCACAGCAGTGTTTCACCACCTGTAACTGTGCTGAATGAAAATGGTCCCATCAATCATTTCTGTAGCTTTTCCTCATAGAAGCAGTCTTGATAAGGATAAAAAATCCAGGACATCACAGTATCAACAATCCTTTCCTCTTCAAAGTCATCTTTCAGACAAGGCTCTAACAGTCCCTTAAAAACATTAATTATATAAATCTTATACACTATTGCTTTGTGGGAGGTGAAATATTTAGTAAAAATGCTCATCCAAACAGAGGTTGTCTGTGTGGGGGCAGGATGGAAATGTGAAAAGTGGGAAGTGGGTGTTCAGGATGCATTCATTGCTGATACAAGGTCAACTGTGTGCTTGGCTAGTCCTGTGCACACTTCTGCTAGGTTTTCAACTAATGTATAAAATACAGGCTATTCTTTGTTAGACATTTGTGAGTGGTATGAACTACTTGAATACTAAAGATGTTAATTCTCAAGGTTAATTCTTCATACTGCATACCCAATGGTGCCCTTAGGTCATATGATGAAGAAGCAATTGAAGGTTGAGCCCAGATTGAGTCAGAATGGCTCAATCTGACTCTTGTAGGGAATTAAATAGCAAATGAGAAACTTGCTGGCCCTTCGTCAGGTGGTAGAGAATGATTTAGTGGAGAAGTAAGCTTTAAATTTATCAGCAGCAGTGTGTAAGATTTATATGATTTATGTGTTAGTGTCTACACTTTTTTGTTTTGTTTCATTTTTGTTTTATCTTACGATTATTGTTCCCAATCTGGGGCCTTTTTATCACCAGTGAGTCACAATAGTAGTCACGAATACTTTTTTTGGAAAAAAAAGTCATTATTTTTAAAAGCCCAGAAAGATTACATACATACTACTTATTTTAACCTTTAATAATGCTTTTTAGGCAACTGAATAACATATTTACTTATATCACAATAATATATTTACATCACAATGATATATATCACAAAAAATCTCTATATAGATATTTATATCACAATGATAAATAATATATTTATTTATATCACAAAGACTCTGGATATCACTAATAAAAATGTCACTTGTCTTCAAAGTTTCAGTATTTCAACTGTCTTCAAAGTTTCATTTTTTAACCTCTTAGGGTTTCTAATAATTTATGTGTTTTTGATTAATCCTTAAAATGGAAAAACAAATGAATAGTTTTGTTGTTTGTTTGATAGGTAATTTTTTTTGTAATGTAGAATTAGTGTAGAAATAATAAAGAGATCCTTGGTGTCTAGAATCTAGCACAGCACCTGATACACATAAGTAGTTTTTAAAAGAATCAAAACTATTGTAAACCATTTCCCTTGGTTGAAATCTTTGCTAATTTGATTCTTTGTTTCTGATAAACTCATTATTTCTACATTTTATAAATATAATTTAAAATAGAAGGATTATTTTCTCTGATGAAAATCATATACTTTCACATAGTTATACTTGTCCAGAAAATAGAACAGCTACTCTGACAGTTGATGAGAACTACTTGGAGTGAACACTAATTATCTTCCCAGTACTTGTTTACCCCTTGCCTCCCAAGTGACAATACTCAAATTTTCCTTTGAAGAGCCACCCCCATCACCAGGTCATAGCCATTAGCTGAGGTGAGATTGAACTGACTCTAGTGCAGGGGTACACCCTGAATTGGGATAGACCAACCAATCAGAACACGCTCCTTGTGCCTGCTCTAGGATTATGTATGCCCAGACCACTGGGATTGATCAACCAGGGAGCATACTGAGATGGGAGAACACATGAAATCCTCCTTCCTGGGAGGCTGTTTTGGAATTCTAAAGGATGCCTGAAGATGGCATTACAAAGAAGGACAAAACCAAGGAAATTGTAGACAAAGAGAGCCAGGTCCCTGACTGAGCATACCTGAAACCAGTCTTAACACTGAATCTTACTGTTTTATGAGCCATTGGGTCCCTTTTGTTTTTAAACTGGTTTGTATGTGGTTGCCTGTCCTTTGCAAGGGGAAGAAAACCTTAAAGGATATATAGCCTCATCCTAATCATATTATTTTTTTTTAAAGATTTTATTTATTTGACAGACAGAGATCACAAGTAGGCAGAGAGGCAGGCAGAGAGAGAGGAGGAAGCAGGCTCTCCTCGGAGCAGAGAGCCCGATGCAGGGCTCCATCCCAGGACCCTGAGATCATGACCTGAGCCGAAGGCAGAGGCTTTAACCCACTGAGCCACCCAGGTGCCTCTAATCATATTCTTTTATAGGAACTGTTAAAAAAATATTAGGTTCTCCACAAGATATTTTTATTACATTTTTGCTTTTAGAGAGAGACACAACTAATTCCAAAAGCACAAAAGTTTCCTCTGATTAGAATACAAACATACATTTATGTGTTTTAAATAAAAAACCCCTAGCAAAACAGGTTGAAATTTATGAGAAACTCATAAGTATTCCATACTTTTTTTTCCCACAAGTACCCAAGATATTATGGGTTTTTCGCATGGCACAATCAATTCATCTGTCTTTACAAACACCTGATATCTATTATTATACCTTTAAGGCACTGTTCGTTAGAAAAAATCTATTTTGAAGGAAGTTAGAAAACAAGTCGTTGTTAACAAAAAGTCCATTTAGGTAACCTTTGCAGAGTTGGTGTTTTTTCATGCCAACAAGTCTTTTTGCTTTATATTCTGCCTTGGTTTCTGTCATTGTTCATTTCAAAACCTCCCCAAGTCAGACTTTCCACGAAGAGTCATCCAAAACAGAATATATTTGGAATTCGGCTTCTCATGACCTAGTTGTATCACAAGAGGGATCAAAGAGGTTTTGTTCTGTTTCTATAATCAGCCATTTCTTTGAGAGGACAGATTCATAAGAGTTTGAATTATGCTTAGAAATGCATACGAGGCAAGCAGCTACATGGCATTTTAATTACCTCCCTCCACTCCAATGAAAAACAACACCAGGCACAAACAGACGTCTCAGGTTAAATTCAGTTGATTCACTTAACGTAGCAAATAATTTGATTGTTTCTTTTCTCCCTGGTCTTTTTCTTTTCTTTTCTTTTCTTTTAAGTTTTAGTCTGTTTGCTCTCCTAGCTCTTCCTTTTTATTTCTGAAGCACTCACCATTTGCTAATGTTAAGAATTTTCCTACTGGACAAATTCTTCTCCTTGCTAGACTCTCAATGACATAGTATTAATATTCACAAAGGGAACAGATGGCTGCCTTTGGAATCCACCAATTATAGTAGTACCTTGCTTAGTCCGAATTGACTAATTAAAATCCTCAATTAACTAGAATGGAAAATTCAGCATGTACAACCCCTATGGTGACCTCATGTTATAGCAAGTTTGCAAATGAATGTTTAGAATGCTTTCCCTGCCCTTTAAGGGGACAAAAACAAAAGGCAAGGAAACAGACTCATCTAAGGGATTTATGAAAACTCTGAGGAAACTCAAACCCTGATATCCGTGGCATCAGTATACATCTAACCAAAGTTCCCATATTTTTCAAAATAAACATCTATAATTTTGTTCTTTTCAATCATCACTGAAATTCAGATTAATCAATATTTTGAGATTTTCATTTCTATATTCAATTTGATGAGCATTTACTGAACCTCCATAGTACTCAAAATACTAGGCTGTTGGGGCACCTGGGTGGATAGGTTGGTTAAGCATCTGCCTTTGGCTCAGGTCATGATCTCAGGGTCCTGGGGATCAAGCCCCAAGTTGGGCTCCCTGCCCAGTGGGGAGCCTGCTTCTCCCTTTCCTTCCCGCTCCTGCTCTCTCAGTCTCTCTCTCTCTCTCTCAAATAAATAAATAAAATCTTTAAAAAAAATTCCATGCTGTTAAGGCTCCCTCCCCCAAGAGTTTTCTAGTTACCACTGCTGCCTGAGAAATCACCCAAAACTTATGGCTTAAAATAACAGCAGTCATTTTATTATGATCACAGATTCTGTGGGACAGGAATTCAGGAAGGCCTCAGATGGATGGTTCTGGCATTGAGTATCTCTTGTGGTTGCACTAGGGTAGTGGTCAGACCTAGGAGAGAAGGGGGTTGGAGGAACTGAGGACTTTATCTTCCTTCAAGCAGCTTCATGGTTTATCGATGGGGTGTCTCTGAGTGGGCTAGTTTGGACTTCCTTGCAGTATGATGGCCTCAAGACAGTTGGGTCCTTTACATGGCAGTTCAGAGCAAATGTTCTGGCTATCAAGGTGGAAGCTAATCACCTTTTATGACCTAACCATTCAAGTCAAGCTGTGTCCTTGTTGCTACATTCTGTTGATTACAAGTGAGTCCCCAGTCCCTCAAAATTCAGGGGGGGAAGAAGGTTAGATTTTCTATCTCATTGAGGGACTGATAAGTTTCTAGGAAAGCATGTGGAACTGAGAATGTGGTCATCTTTGAAAGATACAGTTTACCAGGATGAAAGAAATACAACATTTTTTCCAAAGAAACTCATAATCTAGTGGATAATACCATGATTATCGAACTATGCATCCAAGTACCCCAGGTATCTGTTAACAAATTCACAGGTAGCCTCAGGATACTTTATGTTTTTGAGGGAAACAATATGGTGTCTGTCAGACACCACGTGAATTATTACCAGTAGGGTGTTTAGACCTAATTACTTACAAAGTGGAACTGTTGGGCATTTCTTTTTTCCTAGTTATACTATGAAAAAACTTACGGAGACAGAAGAAGTTTAGGAATATTTGAGATAAAAACAAGACAGAGACATTCAACTAGTTTTAGTGGGCCATAATTGACATATGTAGGGTCCAGGGCATGAATATAAGTAGGGCTACTAGCTTGTTCCTTTCTTTTCCCATTACGAGGTGACATGCATGTGTGTGGACATGCCAGCCTTATACCCTTATACCCAAGCTCTGTGAATTCTCTCCCCCACTGCAATAGCAGCTTCTCCTTGGCCCGTGGAGTGAGTATCCCAGAAGTAAGTTAGCCCTCTGGATGAAGGGCCAGTGGAAGAAGCCCATACAGAAGCAGACTCCAGATTTAAGCTAGTAATTCTGGAATTCCAGGTACCTGAGACACGATCTAGGGAAGGAGATTAGAATTCTGGATGAGCATGCCCCTTTGCCTTGCAGACCCTTAGCCCATTTGGAGGGGAATGGCTGGAGGGCCTTTTAAAATACAGGGACCTGGGCAAGTCCTGATCTAAGGGAGGTACTGAGTCCCAGCACAGAATTTGGCATATAATTGGTCCTCAAGTTATATTTGATGAGTAAATTAATCCAGGGCAGAGTCTGATAAATATGATGGCAGAGATTAAATACCGGCTGCTATGGAAATTGAAACAAAGAACAATTAATTCTAACTAGGTGTCTTGGGACGGCTTCTGTGCATGTTACCTTCAAGGATGAGGGAGAGAAGAAGCAGAAAGAAGTGAGATAGGAACTCTGTGAAATGCAGAGTTAACGAAGTTGCTAGAGGCAAGCATCAAAAGAAGATCTAAAAGAAGCATCAAAAAAAGATCACCATCAGTGGTGAATCTGAGTTTAATGATTTTCCAAAGCATGCACAGAGGGACTGTCTTTCAAAAAAAGAATGTGAAATTAGATACAAAAAGATCACATTATACATTATAAAAGCCCACAAAGTCACAAATACTAAAGAAAAGTCTAAAAAGAGGAAGGTTGCCTGGCTGGCTCAGTCAGAAGGGCATATGACTCTTGATCTTGGGATTGGGAGTTCAAGCCCCATGTTAGGTGTAGAGATTACTTAAATAAATAAAACTTATTTAAAAAGCCCCCAAAGAGCAATTTTAATTTAATTAGCTGTCTACCACACTTCTTTCTATAATACTTAAAATATTGTTTTGGCTGTGTAGTCTGACTGCCTTTTTTTTTTTTTCCTGCATCTTTACTAAATATCAATTTTATGTTCTGTAGAAAGAATAGAAAAACAATTTGCTCTAGGGTTGATTGGATACTTAAAAAATTATTTATAGTTTATAAAATCTTAACACCATCATTATTAGTAATGACATGCAGACTGCTGTTGACCACTGTCAATTGAGGAAACCTCTTGTCATGCTATTGAACTATTACAGACCTGCTCTATTTTTGGTATAGTTACAGGTCTCTTTCCTTCAAACCTGGCTATCCTGAAATATTCTGTTTCATACAGCTACCATAAACTATAAAAAATGTGGAGCTCTTATAATTGTCTGTATTGCATTCTCAACTATATTCCTGAGAGGAGAAAGCATCTCTTTTGACTAGATCTTGATGGAAACCAAACCCTCTGTTAAAATTTTATGCACTTGATGATTGGAAGAATTTTCTACATATTAGCTTCTGGCCCCATAATTCCAACCTCCACCACCACATGCTGTCAGACTGAGCTATGTAATAACCTCTGTACCTTTGTGTCAAGAGACCAGTAGAATTGACACAGTGGACAGTAAGAGTATTCTTAGACTCTGTCCCTACACTGGGATAGCTAGCTGGCAATAACTTTCGTGGAACTTAACTTTGAACCATATAAATAATGCTATACTGAAATTGTGTGTATCAATCAGCTTAATCAACTGCTCCTTAACTCATATCCTCAAAGGCACAAGGCTACCAATACCACCTAGTATAAGGAGAACCTGGAGAGGAAAGAGACAGTGGCCTTAACCAATGGCTGTTAAAAAAAAATTACTTTGCATATTTTACAAAATCATGTGCCCATATGAAACTAATGTCATGGCCCTCCCAGGACCCTAGAAGGGCCCATGCAGACTAGGCGCTTGAAGCTTAAACCTCATTCCCATAAATCCATCTCTGCTCAGCATTGTCCCTCTATGACTAAAGGAAAGAAGTAGCCCAAACTGAGAAAGCATGTTCTGTAATAGAAATAACACTGGACTGGAATCTAGGGAACTGGAACTCTGGTTCCAGCTCTCCCAGCTCTGTTCCTTTGGGCCACCCTTTGGGACTTAGACTTGTTATCTGTTAAGTATTGGCCCTTCCTCATCTGCAAAAAGGAAATGGGAAATTGGCATTCCATTGTGGGACCTGGGAAGTAAATCATATCGAATTATGCAAATTATGTACATTTTAGTCCATATTATTTCCATCAGTTACTACTGCCATTTCCGTACCTCACATATGTGAGAATTATAACCAGTATTCAAAAACTTAAAAATAGTTTTCTCTGACGCAGAGAGGTGGACGTACCGCAAAACACTCAGGAGAAACAAGAACAAACAAATCGTCATTCTGAATACCATCACTGAAAGTACACTGGAGCATTTTTCCTCTGGAAGAAAAGTTTGCCTTTCAAAAAAATGTGCAGAAGTCACATAAGCTCCTGTAAAAACACTTCACTGTAGAAATTTATATAGCAAAAAATACAGGTCTCATCTCCAAATTTCACTCCCAAGAGGAATTACTGCTAACAGTTTAGACAAGTGTGTAACCTTCTAGAACTAGTCTATGCACACACAATGGCAGATGACATTTTGAAATATTAACCGAGGGGTTTTCTTTCCACTGCATTTCCTGGTGGTCCTGCCCTTTCACCCATTCCATCAGCTAGCACATTCGGTGTTCACTGCCTCCTGGAAAAGATAACCCAACTGCTTACATTAAAAAAAGGAAGTCAACAACTTTTGAGTCTCTAATTCTTGAGTTTCTAGTCCTTGAGGGGATAGAAAGACACAGGGAATAAAAAGAGATTTGGAAGAATATATAGTAAGTCAGAAGAGGTCTTAGAGCTTTTAAGATGAGATTAAAAAAAAAAAGATTTCAGTTCTTGGGAGAGGAGAGAGATACAGGAAGAAAGGACCTCTGGCAACTTATGCTGCTTCTCTCTGAAAATTAGAAAAAGGGCACCTTTTGGTGAATGAATTACAATAAAGCACCATGTGGAGCAGATACTTCCTAGGGGCAGTGGCTTAGACAGCTGACAATACCTTTGTGTAAAGATAAAAGCCCGTCCTTCTTCCAGCAGCCTTGGCCCCATGCCAAGGGTCTTGCCTTTCTAGATCTCAGCCCTATTCATGCCTCAGCAAGTGTCTCTCTACAGTGTTCAAACTACGTAACTGTATGGGACACCTTTCCTTGTGGGTTCCCGAGAAAGGTCTTCTGTCCTGCCTCCCCGATTCAAGTGAACTTGGTAGTAAAGAGACAGGACAAAAGCAGGCTTAGGGAATTTCAAGGTAGAGATGTTGTGCCTGCTTTCTAGGTAGACTCAGGCAGGGGTGGTGGCAAGGCCCGGAGGGGGAAAAAAAATGTCTGTGAAGGTAGCTAGATTTTTATAGTAATGCAGTATTTTATTTATTCTGTCCATTAATAACTAATATTTGAGAACATTTATAATATTAATGGAACTTAATCTAAGAGAAGCTCAACTTATTTTTTTTTACATTTCACTATCAGGTGTTAATAAAAAAGATAGTCAAAATTATGGTCAAAGTTATATCAAAAATTTATAATAAATTCAGGTGTTCGTCTATATACAATTTAGCTTTTGGCATTAAGGTCTTTGACAGCAAGAAAGAACATTTGGTTTATTTCAGTAATAGGAATACTTCTTTCTTCTCACTCTCTCTCTCTTTTTTTAATAGAGGGGGAGGGGCATAGAGAGAGGGAGAGAATCTTAAGCAGGCTCCATACCAACACACTGTTCCCAGGGCTTGTTCTCACAACCCTGAGATCATGACCTGAGCTGAAATCAAGAGTTGGACACTTAACCAACTGAGCCACCCAGGTGCCCCACTAATAGGAATATTTCTTAGTTCTGGGATGGTCTCTTGGTATTTCTTCTACTGTTGATTTTTTTGTATAGTGCCTATGATTTTATGAATGGCATTGAGTGGAGAGGTACTCATCATGTTTATTCCAAAGAAGAGTACAGAACCAGTTACTATAGTAATGAGGAGATAGACAGAAAATGCAAATGCCCAATATTTTTGAGACCAATAGGTTTTGAGTTTTTGTTTTGTTTTTGTTTTTTTGTTTGTTTTGTTTTGTGGGGGGGTTGTTTGTTTGTGTTTTATTTATTTATTTATTTATTTATTTATTTGAGGCCAGTAGGTTAAGCCTAAGGAGTTTAGCCAAGATTCAGGAATAAAAGCCCACAAAAGATATAACATGAAGCCAAATTGGGAGTTTAAGGAAAGAACGAAGCCGTAAATCACTCTTTCTGTCAATGACAAAGGTGAATTTTCCACCATTTTCCCTGTGGTTTGAGACAATCTCCAGTACATACTGCTTGTATGTATGCATAAGACCCACTGGACTTTAGACAGTCTCTCAATTTCCTGCAGCCTAGCATGTATGGAATGACTCTCTTGGGAAGGTCGTGGGAGTAGCTGGGAGAGGTGAACTCAGGAAGGGGAAGACGTTGAAATGATTGGCATGATCCTAAGATGGGTGGCCAGGCAGGGTAAGAATAGATTCTAGGATACCGGTATGATGGAGGATAAAACCAGGGATGAGCTGTCTTTTCACCCACAACTTGGCCCACATAAACCTTCCTGGAACTCAAATGCAATATCAGAAATTTATTTTCTATTTCCACATAAAAGTAAGGTTAAAAGTAAGTAAGAAAATGAATTCCTTATTTTTTAAAAGTTACATTTCTTACATATCTAAGTTTGTAAATTGAGATTCATACTTCATTAGCATTGCAATGCTAATATAATTGTAAGTATACTTGACAATATATTTGGAACAGTCTTCTATATGAGCACATATAAATCTACCTCTGTAAAAAAAATCCTTTCATAATATGGCTCAGTGTAACATTTTCCTAACCATTGGCTGAATGTTTAAGTTGTATCAGAGTTTCACTCTTACGAATATTGCAGCATTAATTATCCTTTTACAGAAACCAACTATTGTTAGCACATCCTCTGTGAACAACCTTTTTGTGTACTTAGATGCCAGGTATCGAGAGGATTACATTTTTTTTTCTTTTCAAGATTTCATTTATTTATTTGACAGAGATCACAAGTAGGCAGAGAGGCAGGCAGAGAGAGAGAGAGGAGGAAGCAGGCTCCCTGCTGAGCAGAAAGCCCGATGTGGGGCTCAATCCCAGGACCCTGAGATCATGACCTGAGCTAAAGGCAGAGGCTTTAACCCACTGAACTACCCACGTGCTCCTAGAGGATTACATTCTAGTTGGAAATGCACACACACACACACACACACACATTCTCTCTCTCTCTCTGTCTCGGCCTCTCTTTCTCTCAGACACACACACACACACACACACACACACACACACACACTCACATCAATATGAGAAATTGTGTGCAAAAATTCATGCTCAGTTGGATTTTTTTAGCACCATTATCTTTTTATTAAATGAAATATTATGTGGCAAGTCCGTATTTTAAAGATAGGAAGTAGAGGCACCCTGGATGGGTAGAGGAGGAAGGCTAGGGGATCTGATGCTCTGGTCAACTCTATTCCTGCCTCGGTGTCCCATTTTCTCCTGGCTTCTGTCTCTGAGTCAGTTCCAAGGCACAGGGATGGTACTGTAGCCCTTTCCGTGGTCACTGGTCAGGAATACGGTAGACAAGATTTAGGATGTCAGTTTGGCAAAGGCAGCTAGGTTTCTCAGGTGTCTTTTACAGCTTTTTGACTTAAGCTTCTGTGATTTAGTATCAACGATTGTGAGGTTAATTGTGTTCTCCTTTGTGTCTCATAATACATTGTGTATAATTCAATTATTGCACTTACCACATTGTTCTTTCCTAAAAATACTATTCCAGAAGGGCAACATTCCTGTAGCTTCGGAATCTATAGAATGTACCCATAAATCTTGGCAAGTACTAGGTTTTCCATAAGGGCCTTCTTATGAATGAATGCATACACGAGCCATACACACTTGCACAACTTAAACATAGTACACACAAACTCATCTTCAAGTGTATAGATAGTTTTAAAAAGTACAAAAGTACCTATTTTAGTCTCCCCTAGACTTCGTTGGACCTACTATATAGGTGTTCGAATATTCTTGCTTTAGAACAGATTTATAGAAAAGGGTTGGAATTGATCCAAACATCCCACATCATATTCTTGCTGCCACCTTTGGTAGATGACATAATGAGAGCAGCATATGTACCTATAACAACTACTACTGTGTGTGAAGAATGGATTTGGTAAATGTTAAGCAAAAATGGAAATATATCTGTTTTTTACATCTGAGAGTTAGGAGAATCAAAGGCTGCCCACTCCACCCAAACTCACATTTTTGTTACCAGGATGAGTGGGTAGAAGATGCTGTAGAATGGAAAAGAAGATGAAGTAGAGGAGAGAGCACATGATAAATGCCTAATATGTAATGGGGAGATCAACCACATGAGGACAACAATGAAATAATTTTGTTTTAACATACATTCAGACTTACAGAAAAGTTGCAAGGAGATTTCAAAAGTTAACCCTTCACCCAAAAGAATCTCAAAAAGATAAACATTGAAAGTTGCAGATGTGATGCTACTTACCCCTAAATATTTCAAGTGTGCACACTAAAATAAAAGACATTCTTTTACATAACAAATATGATATCAAAATCAGGAAATTAACATTGATATAAATTATTATTTAGTATACAGACAGATTTTTCAAATAGTCCAGTAATTCTCTTTATAGAAACCAACCAGTCTCAGTACCTCCTCTTCGGACTTCACCAGCGGAACCCCACATAAGCCCCTACCTCTTTGCTTCACGTGCGACTTCCCGACTCTCTTTCCCCCAGAGTCGCGGAACCTCACCCGAGGGTGCTTGCAATAAAGCCGGTCCTCGGAAAAAAAAAAAAAAAAAAAAGAAACCAACCAACCAACCAACTAGATACGGCAGCAACAAAAAAAGCTGCTGGCTCTCACATCGCGTTGTGTAGTCTCCTTTAACCTGGAACAGTTCTTCAGCCTTGCTTCATATTTTATGACACAGATATTTTTGAAGTCTACAGCCAGTTATATTACAAAATGACCCTCAATTTGAATTTGTGTGATGCTTCCTCATCATTAGATTCAGGTTACCCATTTTCAGCAGGAAAATATTTCCACATATTTCCACAAGTCAAGATTTTATAGGAGAGATGCTGTGTCCTCCTCATTCTGCCCTAAAAAGTCACTACTTTTTTCATTGTGATTAATAAATATCTAATTGGAGAAACTTTGAGACTATGTAGATATCTGTTGACTTCAAATTGGTATATACTAGTTTATCATCCATTGATGATGATTTTTTTTTTAAGATTTTATTTATTTGACAGAGATCACAAGTAGGCAGAGAGGCAGGCAGAGAGAGAGAGGAAGGGAAGCAGGCTCCCCACTGAGCAGAGAGCCCGATGCGGGGCTCAATCCCAGGACCCTGAGATTATGACCCAAGCCAAAGGCAGAGGCTTTTAACCCACTGAGCCACCCAGGTGCCCCTCCATTGATGATTGTTGCTTGAAGCAATTATTTCAATGGCAGCTGCTAAATAGTGACTTTCCCTATACATCATTTCTCTTATATTTACTAGTTGCTTTTGTATTAGAAAGAAAAGCTTTCTCGGGATGCCTGGGATGCTCAGTTGGCTAAGCATCTGCCTTCAGCTCAGGTCATGATCCCCGGTCCTGGGATCAGGTCCTACGTTGGGCTCCCTGCTCAGTGGGGAGCCTGCTTCTCCCTCTGCCTGCAGCTAACCCTGCTTGTGCTCTCCCTCTCTCTCTCTGACAAATAAATAAATAAAAATCTTAAAAAAATAAAGAAGAGATTTCTCCTCCTACATATATATGTATATCACTATGGACTCATGATTCTTATTTTATTCAATAGGCTATATAAGTTACTGTCATTATCACTATGATGTCCAGATTTCCAAGATTTTACTAATGAGAAGGCCTTCAATCTGGCTGCTTTGTGCTTTTGATACATCCCTATCATTCTTATTTTCTGCCACTCAAGTTGTAGTTTCCCTGTCCCAAACTTGTTTTGTTTTGTAAATGGAAAATGGCTGTCATGGCTTCTAGATCTTCTCAGCTGACAGAGCTGGGAAAGCCGCAGGGATCATCCAGACCTTCCTCCTTTCCACATTTGTAACTCTCTTCTTTGTCAGTGAGAAAACTGGCTCCCATTGACCATAATATATTGAATTATTTGCTTAATACTGGAATATGCAAAAAGTAGTTTCAGAATTGCCCATCTATATATCTATGAGAAAAAACCCCTCTACTGATTGAACTTTAATAATTATTAACACTTGTTGTCTTTAGCTTGAAGGGATATAGTCCAACTATTCCCCTACAAGTTATTTGAGTTTGTTCTCCCTCCACTTTGGCTCATTTGTATATTTCTGTTTATATTTCATTTTTTAGTTTTTCCTCCCTCATCCTTGTTTTCTCTTTTTTTTTTCTTTTAAGATTTTTATTTATTTATTTATTTGGCAGACAGAGATCACAAGTAGTCAGAGAAGCAGGCAGAGAGAGAGGAGAAAGCAGGCTCCCTGCCGAGCAGAGAGGCTGATGCGGGTATTGATCCCAGGATCCTGGGATCATGACCTGAGCTGAAGGCAGAGGCTTTAACCCACTGACCGACCCAGTGCCCCCCACTGTGTTTCTTTATGCACAAATGAGTGGATGATGGGGCGCCTGGGTGGCTCAGTCACTGAGCATCTGCCTTCGGCTCAGGTCCTGATCCCAGGGTCCTGGGATTGAGTCCCACATCAGGCTCCCTGCTCAGCGGGAAGCCTGCTTCTCCCTCTCCCATTCCTCCTGCTTGTGTTCCCTCTCTCACTGTTTCTCTCTCTCTGTCAAGTAAATAAATAAAAATCTTTAAAAAACAAAACAACAACAAC
Organism: Mellivora capensis; assembly: GCA_004024625.1. NCBI lineage: Eukaryota > Metazoa > Chordata > Mammalia > Carnivora > Mustelidae > Mellivora > Mellivora capensis. The sequence continues at coordinate 15,845 of PISX010025118.1, forward strand.
AAAAAAACAAGTGAGTGGATGCATGTGTATTTTCTAAATCTCTTTCTTTTCTTACACAAAAATAATATAGATATTTTTCTTTCTTTATTTAACAGTATATCCTGGAGAGCACTCTGTATTGATTTATGGATCTTTTTCTTTCTGACAGTTGTATAGTACTCCATTGTATGGATGTTGCAGAGTTTATTCAACTGCTCTCCTATAAATGGGCATAGAGGTTGTTTCCAGTATTTAAAAATTATGAACAATATAGCAATGAATAATCTGAATAACATTGTACAGATATATTTTTATATTTTTGGAGGTGTATTTTTAAGGTAAATTCCTATAAGTGGAATTGCTGGCTCAAAAGCCAGACACATATGTAAATTTGTTAGATATCCCACATCCCTGTCTGTAAAGTTTTGTACATACCCACTAGCAATGTGTGAGAGTACCTGCTTTAATTTTTTGCCATATGATAAATATCACCTCATTATAGTCTTGACACTTATTTACTATGAATGAGGTTATTATATATGTTTATGGGCTATTTTTGTATCTTTTTTGATGGATTATCTATTTACATATTCTGGGAATAATATTCAGTTATCTCATGGAATAAATGGAGTCAGTGAAATAAATATGCTCACCTTTAAACACTTTTTGAAAGAGTGGCCAACTCAGTATTCAGAGGATTTCAGGTTTCCTCATCTGTAACCCATTGTCTACTATTGACAGGACTCTACCTAAGCTATCCTAGAGAGAAGGGATTTACAAAGCAGGAAGTTCTGTAACAACTAGGGACACTGTTCTTATGTTTGCAATTGCATTAGGAAAATCAGGGAAGAAAGAATGAAAATGAGAGCTGGTTTTTCCGCTCAGTTGGGTGGTTGAATTAGCTGACCTTTAAGGTCTCTTCCACCCTGAATTTTATGATTCTATGAATCATTCCTCTGACTCAGGCCAAGTTAGTGAAGAAATTGCTGGGGAGGTGTGGAGGTCAGAGGTGAGCTGAAGATGTGGTGAGTGGGTGAGAGTAAGGAGAATAGGGAAGAGATTTTAAATCAGAGTACAAAGTTAAGAAATATTGTTTTTCTCCTTTCAAAAGCTGGTATCAGAAGGGGGAGTAAAAATGTGCACTGGTGAAAAAGAATATTGGGTGGATAGGAAATTTCCTGGAGAGTAGTAGTATGGTCATGGTAGAGAATGGATTTAGGGAGTTGGACAGGGTTTTAAGGATGAACAAGACAAAAAAGCATAACCAACCACCATCCCAACAGGGAGAACAAAGCAGTTATGGGGGTGTATAAAGTCTTCAGAGTGATTTTTCCTTCTTCCAATTTCATCTACTTTGCATATACATATTAAAAAAAAACCTACTTTGGATAAGACAATCTAATGTAAAATCTGTCATTTTTTTTTGAAAAGAGACACATGCACTGCATTTTCAAAAACTCTTCAGATTTTAAGGCCATACGTAGAGGGCAGACATTAAGGGAGAAGTGAGAAGTCTGAATAGATCAAGGTATTTATAAGAAGAGATTGAAAGGGTCTTGAAGAAACCTAATGTTATTTAGCTATTCAACTATAGAGGATATTTTCTTTCAGTTAACCAAGGAGTTGTTGAGGTGGCAAATCACTGCATATGAAAGTGGTTGTGTCATTTTCATTTCATCTTAAAGAAGTACTCAAAACAATAATATACAAAGGAGAAGTAGCCTGGGGGATGACAGCAGTGACAATGGCACCATGGTGACTTAGGGTGGGTACATAACATTTGTCTGTTGCAGTAATGATGATGATAGTGATAATAATAATTAATTCAAAGACTCACTGAAAAGCTTAAGCTTCTATTTTGCTGGTATGATGGCATCTTTCTATCACTAAAGGAGTGGAAAATGTGTGAGAATGAAAGTTCACATCAAGCAGCACCAAGGTAGAATACATGAAACGATAATGTTCAGGGGCACCTGGGTGGCTCAGTCGTTAAGCATCTGCCTTCGGCTCAGGTCATGATCCCAGGGTCATCGGCTCTCTGCTCAGGGGGAAGCCTGCTTCTCCCTTTCCCACTCCCCCTGCGTGTGTTCCCTCTCTGGCTGTGTCTCCCTCTGTCAAATGAATAAATAAAATCTTAAAAAAAAAAAAAAAAGAGAAGAAAAAAGATAATGTTCACCTTTAAATGACTTCAGTGGTCCCCAGCTCTTCTGTGTTGGCTTTACTTTTGCTCAACCTCTGAATGGCTGAGCACAGAAGACAAAATAAGTATCCTCTGCCCCAGCCATCTGTGCGCTATACAGCTCCTCCATTTTGAATTGAGCAGGAAGAACAATGAAAATGTCTTTTATTTGCCTTTTGGCTCTTTTTTTTTTTCTTTTGCATGAATGCATTAGTTCAACTGAAAATCTACTCTGAGCTCAGAACTGGGTAATTCGTTACAACACCTTTCATTGGACAAATGCTGAATATTTATTTGTTTTATAATTGCTGTGTAAGTCACCAGCACATAAGCTCCAAGAAAGCCAGAATTATGTTTATTATTTTATCTCCAAGGAAAAAAAAACACTGATGAGATGCACATTATATTTGTTTAATGAATGGAGAAATAAATGAGTGGGTAGATGGAAAGGGGATATAAGAATGAATAAGATGGAATAGTTTACCCTTGAGTATCTTACAGTGATGCGGTGAGAGTGGTAATAGACACAAGGACAGGTAGATATAAAGCAAGGTGATAATTCAAGGAATGAAAATACATGTGAAGAGATTATAGAAACCCATGTCCCAGGCTGGGTTTCCTGTGAATGTGATGGGAAAATATTACATAAATATGACTGTATTATTAATTATACTTGTATAATCCTATTTTACTCACTTTTTTCTTATCTTCATTTTCTTCAATTTAATATTTAATGTCTAGGTGTGACTATGCCTGCTCAATAGCAAAAGTACGGACTTAGTACTACAAATAGCTAATAGTTATTCAGTGCTCTACTTAATGTCATTTCCTTGTCAAAATATTTTGGTATTTTAACTCATTTAATTCTCACAAGCTTTGAGGTAGTTACATTTATTATTCCTCTTTTATAGATACAAAAACAGGCACAGAAAAGCTAAGGGATTTGTCCAAGGACACAGAGCTAGGAAGTTGGTAGAATGAGGATTGCATCCAGGCACTTAGTTCTTGATACTTTTTTTTTTTTTTTTAAATTAAAATATAGACACACAAAGTTACATTAGTTTCAGGTGCCCAACATAGTAGTTCCACAAATCTATACCTTATGCTATGGTCACCACAAGTATGGCTCCCATCTGTCCGCATGCAACACTGTTATAGTACCATTGACTATACATTGTATCCCTATGACTTATTCATTCCATAACGGGAAGCCTGTGTCTCCCACTCCCCTTCACCCATTTTGCCCATCTTCTATCAGTTCATCTTCTATCAGTTATCAGATAGGCAACTATCAGTTTGTTCTCTGTATTATTTATGGGTCTGTTTCTGCTTTTTGCTTGTTTACTCCTTTGGTTTGTTTTTTAGTTTCCACATTGTAAGTGAAATCATATGGTGTTTGTCTTTCTTTGACCTATCTTACTGAGCATCATACCCTCTAAGTCCATCCACATTGTTGCATATGGCAAGATCTTATCTTTTTTATGACTGAATAATATTCATATTGTGTGTATGTGTATATATATATATATCTCATATCTTCTTTATCTACCCATCTGTTGTTAGACACTTGTGTCGATGCTTTTTGATTAGTGTGCCCAGGCTTTTTCTCCCTCACTTCCTACCAGAATGTCAGAATGTGCTTTCTGAACTTTCTTTACATTAGAGTGTAAGTGTACAATAAGTTTAACATGCTATTTACCTCATGAGTAAACACTAAGACAAGGGAGTAACTTTTAATTGTAGAATCTCAGTCACCAGATAATAGGAACTTGTTTGGGGAGGGGGGGGAACCTTTAAAAATGCTCCTTAAGTCCATCCATTCAATTGTCAGCCATTTATTGAGTACATAATGGAGGTATTCCAGGTTATGTTCTCTGGAAGCAGCTGCTGAAATAGAATTGGAGTATAAGATGTTTATAAGGGACCAACATCTATGAAAAGAAGCAGGTGGAAGCAGAACTGGAGCAAGGGAGAAGTCAAATTGCAAAGCAGGGCTGAAAAAATCTCGGTCCATTTGTCATGGAGCTCTGGAGTCAGAACTGCCCATCAAGATTGTCCCAGATTGGCTTCAGCCTTTGTCCTCCTACATCACTCCCCTTGGTTGCCTGGATACAAGATGCAGGTTTCCAGGAAAGGGCATGATCTCAAGTGATGCAATCACTATCTACAACTGAGGCCAACCTAGATAGAGCCAACAGCTGGAGGCTGACTACACTGCCAACAGCTGGGCAGCAAGTCCTTCCCTGAAGTGGCATCTGGATGGCACATCTCTGCATCTACCACTGGGTGCCAGACCCTGGGTAAGTGCAAAAAACAAGCAGATAGAGAAGACACAGTCCCTTTGTTCAAGGAGAAATAGTTCCATCTGATCTATCAATGGTCACCTCTGATTACTTTTATTTCTTAGTAATTTTGATTGCCCCAAACCCTAGATTTGCCCAAAGCCCTAGAGGGACTTCCAGGTTCATGGGCAAACAGGAATGGTTATGGAAAACAGCACAAGTAGACCTGAGTTTGCCCTTGGGAAGTCACTTTTCCTGGGCCTTTGTTTACTTATCTATATGGTGAGTATTACAAGTATCCTTTGGAGAGAGTTCTAGAAGCTACACAAGATATTTATAAATTTTCTAGCAAAGAGTTCTAAAATTTACTAAGCGCTCAGTAAATGGCAGGTGTTGTTACTGCCCTCTTCATCATCATTGGATTCATGCTTACCACCATGGGCCTTCTCTAAATATCTGTCAAGGTGGGCTTGAATCATCTTTTCTGTCCTTCATTTTGACCATGACATATCTTCTCATATATGTCTAGATCCTCATATTCTGCCTCAAAACTCTCTAGCTCTCTGCTTCTTATGAGTTAACTTCTGTCCATTTCCCCACCTCCTGATAAAAATATAATTTTGTTCCTTTCTAGGAAAAATTTCCTTACTGCTTCTACTCCATCTGTAAGTTTTATTTCCTTGGCTACAGCTCATGTTTAGGAAGTTTGCATCTTTTAGCTAAGCAGACATTTTTACAAAATGTTTTCTTCTTCTGTAAATTCCTCCAGGATGACTGAAAGAGAGCAGCAAACTCTCACTAACGCACATCCCTCATGATTCCCTCTTTACTATAATTGACTATCACACAGCATATGCTTTCTGCTTATATGTAGCATTTATAGACATTCATTACTAGGACAGAGAATCATTTAACTGTAAAGCTAGAAGTAATAGAAACTTCTGGTCTCATCTGCCTCATATAGAAGATGGGGAAAATATTTTTAAAGAAGTTAATTAAGTTGTTCATATTCATGCACTAGTAAAGCAGACACAAGCCTTGTTGATTAAAGTTGTTTAACTGTATGCTCTTGTCTCTTCTTTATTTTCTGTACCAATAATGCCATTTTAAGTTTCTTGTTCCTTGGGCATAAACACATAAATCTAGATGGTCACCAGAGTCCTACTCCATAAGAACTTAATAAACATGTGAGGGAACATGGTTCTTGTCTACCTTCTGTTTTCCCAATTAGTCACATCAGAATAAGGGGAGATGGGAGAATCTTGAGCAGGTGGATGTCTTTATCACCATCCTCCCTTCTCTCCTGCCTCCATACTTCTGCACAGTTCCCACCCACACCATTAGCTAGGATATCTCTATTAGGTGATGTTTCAGGAAGAATTGGGGCCAGTTGCTTAACGTCAGGTTTCAACCATCTTGCAATCCCAGATCTTAAATGTCAATTTCCTGGGACTTTCCTTTAGGATGAAGGTAGGACCCTATATTGCAAGTCTCAGAGCAATTGTGGGAATCTGGAGTTGCAGCAAGTGCTCTCAAATCTGAGCTACTCAGGGGAATATACATTTAATCTAGGATGGAGACGGGGAAATCCAGTTTTCTACTCATGAGGAAGGTTTACTGGGGCTTAGATGGACATTTTAGCCATGTGAATAATCCCTGCCCTTTCCCTAATATGACTCACAGAACCAGTGACTTCAGAGGTCTATGGGGTTTTCCCCTTTGCTCAAACTCTGGGTCATGGTGCTCTTTGTTGACAATTTAATGCGTATTTAGGAAAATTCAGTTTGTCTTGGGCCATTTCCAAACCACAGACCTCCTTTGCATTCCTGACTTCTCTACTGTGTCCTCTATGGGATTTTCAGAAGAGGACAAAGCAGTGTGGAGAGAAAATGATTCTGTATTTATTAATTATAATGATAAAATTTTCAAGCTGGGAAGGTTATCTTTAAGTCAAAAGCTATCTCCCAAAAACCACAGAAGTGAAAAATTACAGATTGTTTCTTAACAATATGTTTCTTAACAATGTATTTTTGGTGAACACACCTTCCTTTGAGTAACTCAACAAGTTTCAAATTGGATATCCTTTCAATGTAATGGTTGGTTGGGAAATTTTTATTTTCCTTAACTTTTTTGAGTCATAAGTTCAGCAAACATCTTTTCCATTGCTTTTTGAAGCCCAAATACTGTTTTTGCTCGTTCATTGATGATAATATGGTTTATATTATTAAGAGACTGTTGGTAATATAAATGCTATTTTATAATTCCCAAAAGCCATAGAATTTTAACTTAGTCGTCTTTATGGTTCGTAAACAATCAAGAGGGCATTGCATACTTTCTCCTTCTTATAAGCATCCATTCACAGGGACAGAGTGGTGATAGAGAAATGAGTTGTGCCCTCATGGAGTTCAACATCTAGAGAGAAATTAGACATAAAACAGGCAATTATGTACCACAAAGACCTCTCCTCCTTAATCCCTGCATGCTGTTGTTTAATAAAATTACAACTGACACCAGATAAGAATTATAAGTTGCCAAAGAGACAAGTGCACATAGGAATTATTCAGACTGTATTGAATACAGTGGTGATTAGTTGGCAACCTTAGCAGAAGAGGGCTGGAGAAGAAAAGGTGAATTTTCATAAAGATAGCCCATTTTTTCAAGTTTGCAGTTTCTCTCTTTTTCAAAGGAAACCTAAATAATGGCCTTACGGCTTTGGTTCAGAGCGCAACTATTTAATCTGGTTGTTCCTGGAATGATCTGGGGAGTCACAGTGGGCAGGGAGGGAATGTAGGCCTGGCTTCATTTTTGCTTGCACAGATTTAAAACACTGACTTCTTTTCAGAGATCCTGAAGGTCCTTTGTATAACAATATAAATGAACAAACAAGAATAATAAAGTTTTCAAGAAAATAGACTATTTCTGAATGTTAAGCCTGTATCAGTCAGATGTCCTAGCCTCTGGACTAGCATGTCTAGGAAGTATGAGAAACCTTATTGCTTGATATTGTTTCAAACTGGAGTGACTAATCTGTTAGTGAAACAAAAGAAATCTCTGCTTTCCCTAAGGAAAGAATAGGTGAAAAGACTTAGTAAACATTTTCTATGTCTAGGTTTTTATCTGTAGTTTTCATACGTGACCATTGCCAGCATAGTGAGGATAATCATTTCCTACTTTAAGAGGTTTCTGTTGGATAAATAAACACATAGTATAATAATAAAGAGCAAGAAATTTTAAAATCATTACATGACAATAAAATTACAGTGAGACCTTTCCTTGCTCGGCACATATGGAACAAATATTCCCCACAATAAAGGAGAATATTGGGTGATTTTTTCAGTCTGTTTCAATTCTAGGAGCTCATGGTAGATATACTGCATGAGAGTCTTCTTTTGTTTTCATAGTGGAACACTCCAATGTGGCACCGTAGCATCAACTGTGAAACTTTAGCTAGATTCCTCTACCATCCTTCTATCCCCAGCACTTTGTATCATTTTTGAAATTCAGCTCAGGGTGCAAAAGTCAGATTGCCACAGTGTATACTTTCAGGATGCATTCCTTTCAGCTTTTTAAAAGTTTTAGATTCATCATTATCTGTAGAATGAATATAGGAAGATACTTCTTCTATTTAGGGAATGTTGAATAAAAATAATTTTGTTTTTTGGCCTTAGAATTCTTAACCTGAAGAATAAGATGAACCTGACAGACACCCAGATACTGTGAGACTGAAGTAAGGTCTCATTTGTCCAAGAAAGTTTTAGCATTTGAACAAGTTAGAAAGGATCCAATCTTCAAGTAAATCAGGAGATAGTTCTGAAATATCAGGATCAGGCTACAGCAGACCAGAGCAGTTGGTCACATTCTAGAGATAAGAGACGAGGCAGGATGCTTCAGGTAAGAAGCCCTGAGGCAGGGGACAGCTGGGCACCTGAGCAGAGATGGTCATGCAAGTCCTGTAGGCAGAGGTCACCAAACCCAGCTTCTGGGAGGCGATCAGGAGACACTCAAGGTGAGCTGTGAAAAGAAGACAGAAGCGATTTGTTCTCGGACTCCTTTGAACTCCTGCTATGTGGGTGGGCCGGAGCTTGCAGGTGTCTGTAGCCAGAAGAGACAGGGCCTCGCTAAGATCAGCTTTCAGTTTTCTGTTATCCTCGCCCCTTGTCTCAAGCTATTCAGCCAATATTGCATCTTTAATGGTTAAGCTCTGGGGCAGGTGGCTATTTGTAAGGCTACTAATTAGATAAAGGGACTGATTTGCACCAGGATGCAGATAATGCATGGAATTGTGCCAAGACCCACAGCTCAGGAGTTTATGACCCCCAGCTACCATGGCGACCATGCCTATTCAGGCCGAGGAGTCTTTTTGTTGTGGGATGGGAGGCAGCACGTAGAGCAGAACATCAGCTTCTGTGAGTTTGAAACTGAAAACCAAAAAAGGAAGAGAAGAGACAAGAAGGCAAGAGGGCATTAGATTTTTCCATTTATATCCAAATGGGTACATTATTCTGCGGATTTGTTTCCACTTACTCATTAGAAAAAGCAGGGCCTTTCTTTGAGGGCAACTGTCAGATGAGTCTGAGATTTGGAAAGAAACGTTTATTTGTGGATTTTTTTCTTCTTGCACTGTCTTCACACTTCAGAGCCCTCACCTCTCTACCTTTGATTTCTTACCCTTATCTTAATTTTTTCCAAATGTTTCATTGTGTTCACTAAGCAGACATATTATAAGGCAAGCCCACGACTTTAGAAAAAACAGATCTATTTTCTGATTAAAAATGTGTGTGTTATATAATCATGGCATTCTACAACTGGAAGGTGCTATGGAGATAGATGGTCACCTGTCCAGTTTCCGTGCAACTGTCTTGTTGTCCTGGTGTACTAATTAATAGCTCTTCCTTTCATGCTCAAAACCAACCTAGTTGGGCAATGGTTATCCTACTTCAAGACTGTATTATCCAACTCTTCATTCTATAGACAAAGAAAAACCCAGAGTTCTTGAAAAACTTGACCACCAGGCTGGAGTTGGATTCTTTGAAATGGAGAGTATCACTAAAAGAGATATCATCATAGTCAGTGACATGAAGACTATTGAATCTAGGCTAAACTGGGGGGAAAACATAAAGAGGCTTAAATATTGGGAGAAGCAGGAGAAAGAGGGATGAGGCATGAGTTTGGAGAAAGAACAGTCATGTAAGTAGACAAATGAAAGGATAAGAAGTTGTAGTCAGAGACTGGGATGTCTTTATGCTTTCAGAGGTGGAGAATTAATAGTGTGGCCTGAAGTTGTGGAGACCCCAGCAGGAAATTAATGACCTGGTAAAGAATTAACCAAGGAGAGTTTAGGGGCACCTGGGTGGCTCAGTCATTAAGTGCCTGCCTGCTCAGTGGGAAGCCTGCTTCACCTTCTCTCACTCCCCCTGTGTGTGTTCCTTCTCTCACTGTCTCTCTCTCTGTCAAATAAATAAAATCTTTTTTAAAAAATACGAGAGAGTTTAATAAAGGAACCATTTATAGAGATGTTAGAGACAAAACAAAAAATGCAAACAGGAATGGTAATACATTCAGGAACTATCAGTGACAGGAGGCTAAAGCTGTTTTCATTCAGAGACCTGAAGAACCAAGGAGAGGGAGTGGTGTTACTAGAATCTGGCTGGTTTTATAGCCATGGGAGAGGGATTGCTTCTAGGAGCTCTGGCCATACCTAGATGAATGCAGCCCTTGCCAAAACCTTGGCTGAAAAAGAACGTGGGCAGATGGGGTCACTATCTCCTCCCACCCTTGGATCTCTTGCCAGGACACTCTACTGGTTAAACCTAACCGAAAGGCAGAAAGAAGCAGAGAAGCACAAAATTTGGATCTGACAGGCAAGCATAAAATAATCAGCATTTGAAAGAATTGTGAAAATAGAGTTGCAGCAGTTGTCTGTACATACTGGCTTCATCCAGGATGATAGATATGGGGTGAAGAAAAAATGTAGTATTATCTTTCAGAGGTATATATACTTCAGTGCCATTCTAAAGAACTGTAATATATGATAACTGAGTCTTAGAAAGATGACCAGAAGGCAACCTAAGATTTTGAAGTTCAAAAAGTAAGCAAAATGTGTTCAGATAATTTTGATGTTATCTGTATTTTATATTCCTATTACTTCAAATTACAGATCTTTGTATAGGCCATTATAGAGTAAGAAACTGGTTATACATTCTACCTTAAACAACTAGAAAACCAAAGAAAATATATGAAGCAATGGTTTTCAGACATGGTCAACAGGCAGCTCAGGGGAGTGATTCTTGAGAGAAGGGGATCAATGAAAAGAACTCTGTGATTTTCACAGTTTACTGCTTGGGAGAGTTT